>JAUCMS010000052.1:8219310-8229905 GCA_032357445.1 Enteromius radiatus | reverse complement strand
TGTGTAGAAATTTAACAAAGACTGGCATGAAATGCTTGTCATACTCAGAGAGACACTGATTTAGGAGTAAATTGCAGCGGCCTACAGTATATATATATATATATATATATCTTTGTGGTTGATAGAAAATATATAGATTTTTTATTTTTTTGATAAGGGACCCATATTGTGCCTGTTTCTGCCCTAGAGTAACAAATAAATAAGGTAATTTATACATTAAACATTTATACAATGGATTAAGTGATATTAGAATCTTCAAATGTATTTATGCACAAACAGTACAACATTTTATTACATAGTTTATAACTGAATAACCAAATCTCATACATTTCAATATACACACACCCATATGCATCTCTCTCTCTCTCTCTCTCTCTCTCTATATATATATATATATAAGGAAAGGAAAGGACGTGTCATGTGGCCAGGTATGGTTTCCCATACTAGGAATGTGTGCTCTGCATTTAACCCATCCAAGTGCGCGCACACACAGCAGTGAGAAGTGAACACACACCCGGAGCAGTGGGCAGCCATTGCTGCGGCACCCAGGGAGCAGTTGAGAGAGCGGTGCCTTGCTCAAGGGTCTCACCTCAGTCGTGGTATTGAAGGTGGAGAGAGCGCTGGGAATTCACTCCCCCCACCCACAATCCCTGCTGGACCTGGGACTCGAACCCGCGACCTTTGGCTTGCAAGTCCAACTCCCTATCCATTTTCAGTATACATTAAATAATTTAATATATGTATTGTTAATATACAAGGATATTTTCTGTTTATTTACCTTTATTAATATTGAAAGTGAGCTTTTTTCAGTATCAACCCTGGTGTTTAGTGAGTTTCAGAGTTGCCTTTCAAGACACATTTGTTGTGCCGTGTATCCTGAACAGCCTCTCTTTTTTAACAATAGACTTAAAAAAAAAACAATAAACAAAAGGTTGGTTTTCTAATTGAATCACCGCTATCTTTGCCCTGTTGTGCCTCATCCTTATTCTGTCAGTGTCGAAGGCCTTCCTGTGTCCTCTCCGCTTACCAAAAAGAGTAGATGCGTCACCATTTAGCCGCTTTGACGAGGTGGCCCTTCCTGGCCCATGCCCAGAAGAAAGGCCTTTCTCCTCAGTTCAGCATCAAACCGTAACCTTTCTCAAGTTTAATTACCTTAAGTAGGTTCGGAGTGGGACGCTGTGCTGTCTCCCTGACTCATCCTTCCGCTGGCGCTGATGTGAAGTCCGCATGTGTGCAGAGTCTCCCGCTGTCTGCTGCCACACGCTGCACGCTATGGAGCACAGATGACCCGAGCCCTCGCTCTCTCATACACACGCAAACACACACCCATGATAGCACAGTCAGTCCAAAGGAAAAAGAAAAAAAGGCATTATCTTTGTACATTATTTGGGGGGAAAAATAGAAACAAAAAAAAGTTATCATGTTCCACCTCAACCTTATTATTACCATTATTAATTATTATTATTTAAGCTGCTTTTAGTGCTTAAAATTGCTTGTTCGTTTGTCTTTAATGTCCATAGTTAAATTGGTCAAATCAAATTAAAGACAAAATATATGCTCTTAAATATTGTAAAACTTGAAACAGTGTATGTAAAGAGTGCTACAGTTTTATTGGTTGCTGAAAGTATATATATATATAAAGTATTTAATTAACAAACAACAACTCGCTCACAGTTTCTTGCAACTGTGATTAACACATAATTCATGCAATACATTTATGCTGCTTTTTGCAAGGGTTAAATTTTAATACTTTTTTCCATTAAAATACACCACTTCATTGTAAACGTATTTCATGAGAGGTCTCAAGTCCCACATGAAACATTTTGCATATACAGATTGCATATTAAAGAGTAACAAGCCATAACACTTATATAGAATAGTGTCCACAGGTTGCCAATTAACATGAATGACTCCATATATACACTGTCTACACTGACCTCTGAGCTGTCCAATTACATTGATTCTTTTTTCCGTTGAGGCACGTCTTAATCTGGCCTCCATTTTAATAGATCCTCCTCCAACTGCCTTTTTCTGACAATGAATCAAATATTTCTCAGAGAAAACCGAAATGGTGTAACGGTGGTAACTGCATGTACTGCCAATCACACGCAATCAGCCTTTTTTTTTTTTTTTCTGCTCTCGTTTCCTCATCGCTTGATGTGTGGAGATTAGGACCCTCTCCGCAGGGAGCCGTGCAGCACTCAGGAGAAATGAGGGTCTGCTAGGAAGTTTTACCTCTCCTGTTTGGAAACTTCTCCATTCGGGTTCCCTCAGCTTTCCCAGCATCCTCTTAAACACAGCTGAGTGGAGTCAACGCTCTGCTGATACACCAATACAGCTGTGGGATCTACTGTGCTTCATAATCAGCCAAACGCAAGATGAGATGTCTATAATGATGTGAAAGATTTCAGTGTTGGTCTTAGACCATGATTATCCTGTCCTCCCAGTCTTGTACTTTCCATTCATCTAACATTCCTCTATTGCAGTTAGCAGTTATACACTTCTGTATATTGATATAATAGCAGATTGCAACTTTGTAAACTGTATACTGCCCAGCCAGAGTCAATAAAGTTAGATCTGCCTACATGACGGTTTTCAGTATTTTCAGGAGTCATGTTCTTCATTTTGAACGTTTTTTGGTGGCGCCTAAATTTATGGAGTTTTTTTTTTTAAGATTTAAACAATGCTCTAATCAAACCCAAATCCATTAACACTTTTTAAGAGAAAATTAGCTAATCTCCCAATTGAGATAAAGAAACGGTGACAGTACGCAGGCTACTTTACCAGCTGCTATTATAGCGACATATAGTTTAATGGATCTGATTCACCATTAGCATGATATTTTCTTCAACGAGTGCGACAAAAAAGGACCTTTCAGCATCATTTCCTTTTGCATACCAAAAGTCATTCAAACGGAGGACCTTTAACCAGGAGCAACGTGCTATTCATGCTATTTTAATTACAATGTTAAACCATTATTTGTTTCAACACCTGGTTAAACCATTCAGGCTTGTTTAAATCCCCCTTTTTATCCCAGGTGTGTTGGAAAGGCTCAAAGGGGTGAATAGGTCTGCCACAACAGGGACATAATCAAGTCGGCTGAGCTGGCTGTTGAATGAGCTTCTGGGACGAGTTCAGATGCTACACACTCTAGTTCTCAGAAAAAGAGTGCAAGGTGGATTATGCTTGAAAAGAGGATTTAGTCAAGGATGTACCCTCAACGTTTTTTTTTTCTTCTTCTTCCATCCTTCTCCTTTTCGTAGTGGTAAGCGTCATGAATGGCACCTTTTCTACTCTGGAGCAGTATTAGGAAACTCAATTGCTAGCTTAAAAGCTGTAGCCTTTGTTGTGCATTTCTCTGCATATATTTGTGTTGCAGTTTGGCTGATTGAAACCAAGAGGCCATGCTGTTTCGACACCGTGGATGGCCCTGCTTTTTGAAAACCTCTTCAAATAGGGGTTTCGCATCTTCTAAGCTTCTTTTCTTTTCCGTGCTATCAGCTTCTTTGAAGTTAGGTTTGTACTTTGGCGATCCAGCTTTGTCTCGTATGATGTTATTAGCAGCACTATAGCGGAGAACTTGACCCCTGTGGAGTTGTAGTCACGGCAGGACCAAGCCTACCTGGCTTAGGTGCTTGTTTCAGGAGGTTCTCGTCTTAATTAGACATGAGAATAGGACAAAGTCGTGTTATTCAAAACAGAAACACGCAGAGAAAACACATTAGCGGCCTTGACGTATCTATTCACGCTAAGCTTTCATTTCTAAGTCAGGAGCCCTTTGTACGCCTCGCAAGCCTCTTCTTTTACAACATAGACAAGGCCTACGCACAGTTCCTCTTAACGAATTAATGTCTGCTAATAACCCTTCAACAGCCTCCCGTAAATGGATTAAGCTCTTCTTTGCACTTTTTGAGCAAAATTTAATTAAGATTTAGATTGGGTTTTAGCATGTCTGGGCAGATCCACGCTGCATTCATGATGGTCTTCAATTTAGGACCAAAATAAGTTAAGCTGCTTCTGCAATAATTACCCCATCTACTTTTAAATGATTCCTAATTATGCTTCATCCCCATGTAATTTAATAAGCATCTTCAGGCAGCACGTGCTAGAAAAGTCTATTTACATTTTAAAGGTCAGATGTTGTTTATTTTTGCTTTGAATAAGAGTTGCAATGTTGCACTAATACCCGTAACGTTCCAAAGCTAGCGCAACAATTTAGACCTATTGAAGAACAACTACATCGTTTTAATGCCGACATTATCTGTTAAACATGTCCATGTAATGTGGTCTGTAATAAAAATCCTGCTCACTCTTATGTTATTCTGAAGACAGCCAGGACACTGACCACTTCCAACGGGAATTAAACATCCAACTGAGCGTTCCTCCAAAGACAGCAGCAGAAATAAGAAATTAAACGTCCCCCCCAAACCCGTAGCACGATTTTAGAACAAATAATGTTTCTGGAAGATTTATGAGGCGGTGGAATTGTTGCAGCTTTCTTCTCCTGCTCTTCATTTAATTACCGCCTCTGAGAGCTAGTCTCCAAGAAGCTGACGAGACAATTGGAGGTGTCATCGTAATTATTTTAGAGGGCACATCGCAGAGCGTTTCATGCACTTGGATTTCCTGCGCAGCTCTTGAACCAGTGGTACATAGTAAATGGGTTAAATCAGCGGGATTGATACGATATTTCCCTCACCTGGTGATGTAATTCAACCTCTGCCATCTTTAAAGTGAATCACAGATCTGCAGGGTTGCATTCGGATTAGATATAGTACCACGCTATGAAATATAAATCAAATAAAGTGGGAAGAATTGGACGTGTTGGTGCACGAACGCTAGTGAACCAGTCCTTGTAAAGGTCACATAGCACTCTGTCATCTGTAGCTAGTGTGGTTTCCCACTTTTCAAAACCTACCTACCACTGTTGTTGAAAGCCGGCCAAGATACACAGCGCAGTGTGCGATGGAGAAAGCGATCCCTCTATCTACTCCAGAGATCAAAGGGGGAGAGTTCCTGATGATCAGTTCCACATCGAACGGCCTAAAGGAAACGGAGATTTAAAGACTATCAAACCAAAAGCTGGAAGAAAGGAGGAAATGAAGTGGTTTCGATGTGGAGGCCTGCCCACAGCGGTCCTCCCTGCTCTGGAAATGAGCTTTGCAAAATGCATTCTGGGAAAATTGCCCGCCGCTGCCGCCATGCTCTCTATTTACCGGGCCCTAGCCGCATTGAGGAACCCCTGCTGATAGCACTTTCCCAAATCTGTCCTGATGCTTCTGGTCTGTCGCTGCGTGCCCCAGGGCCTGCGGTCCCTGGACACGCAGTGATCCCTCATTTGGGCTCAAAGCCAACTGAACCATGGAGACCTCTCGCCCCGACAATATCACACTGGCTAAAGCGGAAACCCAGATTGACAGATCGCAGACCGTGGATGCCCTGGCCACCAGTCAGCCAGGATCAGTCTCTATTGGTTGTAACGCACTGCTGGCATGAATAGGGCGAGCCCCAAATTGCTGTGTTTTGGCAGTGTGAGCCAAAACAAGAGGACAATATCTGATCAGTCTTTTAATCCTCGTGGCCTTTGGTTGTTAAAGATTAGCCTTGATCATCGGGATGGTTATTTATTTCCCAAAGGGCGTATTTATTAAGTATTTTAAGGGTTTATAAAAATCAGCAACAGCCAATAAAAATGTTTGACTTGTTGGCCATGAAAGTGGTTCCGCAGTTATGCACCACTTCAGGTAATGGTTAGTAAGGATGACTTTATTGACCTATTTTGCAAAGGAAACTGTTTTGCACATTATGCAAATGGTATTCATAGCAGCGGCTGTCATTTGCCAGGCCATAATGCAATTTGAACCTGTTTCTTATAAGAAGGAAATTGATTTTATCCTCTACTAGAGCTCTGTGAGCGAAGGGAGAGGGTGACAGAGAAAGGGGTCCCATAGCTCCTATTAATGTACACTGGGGAGTCCTAAGTGTCACCCATGAAATCAAGATGTTAGGGTGTGAAAAAAAGGGGAGGAACCGAAAGTAATCGTCATTATTGTTAAGTTCTCATCATCCGCCCTACCGCTTTTTCACTTTAAGCAACAAACAGGCAACCACCATACATATGGGCCTCCCTGCAAATGTCCTGAAACTTCTGGGCGTTACTGAGCTTGCCATTGATTTGGGGTTTAGTTCAAGCTGCTGTCATTGATCTAGGACCGTAGTGACCACAGGTAAAACAATGGATGGCTCTTCACTGTAACGGTTAGATCATTTCCATTTTTATTGTAACATTAGAAACTAAAAATAGGTTTACACTTTATTTTGATAGTTCCCCTTTAGACAATTTTAATTTAAAAGTATCTGCAACCACATATCAGCTAACTCTTATTGGAGTATTAGTTGACCGTTAAGTTAGGGTTAGTATTGAAATGTACTTATTGCTTAAGTTAAGTTTAGTTATTGTTAAGTTGCTTAGTAGAATGTTTATTGGATGACAAAATAAAGTGCAAAATATTAAGTAGACAGTATACTAATCCTTTAATAACTGGTAGTTAACTTATTGTTGCTTATAACTGGTAGAATGTCTAAAGTGAAGTATCAAAGTAACATGTTTCCTACAGGAGAATAACAACATGCAGTAAACTGTAAAACCAGTATGTTCATAGTTATGATAAAACAGTAAAATAACATGATAAAGCACACAAATTCTCAATATCAAGCAGCAAAACTAACCATTTTGTACAGCTAAAAATAAAATTTACATCAGGAAAAAGGTGGATGGTGTGCGCAGCCATAATAAAATGTCCCTCACACGGATCGGGGAGGTGAATAAAGCAGGGTGTTTATTATAGATACATGCACTTTATTTATTTGTGTTTTGCACTGGCCACTGCAATGATGATGCTTGGAATAGCCAGGACAATTTTTAATATAACTCCAATTGGATTTGTCTTATACACCTAGGATACACGAGTGTAAGTAAAACACAGGCTTATTTTTATTTTTTGGGTGAACTAACCCTCTACTCCCTTACAATCATTAGTTAGTTTGCTGTCAGTATTACACTTTCGCTTTCAGATTTTAAACATTTGAAGAATATTATTTGAGTTGCAACCCACTCAATTAAATTCAAATGAGCTTTATTGGCATGACTTGCGCAGTATTGCCAAAGCGTTGTCTATTACATGAATAAGGAACAAATTATTATATAATACAACCACCATATACAACCCACTCTATAATCCTAACAAAGTTATGAGAAACATCTGAGACAAAGTTGATATAAGTGAATGAATCCCAAAAAGAACATTTCCACTGGGCCAAACAATACACGTACTGCGGATCCAGCCTATACTCGGTTTATTCTGTACTCAGTCAGTCCCAGTGAAGTCCCATCAGCTCTAGCAGACGAGAGGTCCTGGTGTGATGGAGACAGAAGCTTCACCGTCTACAGTGGCTGGTCCTGTCTAGGATTCCTCATCAGCCCGTGTCACTGCATCCCAGTGGGAGAGGGGACTTACACCCAGGGCAAATCTGTAAACACCAATTTAATCTGCATGGAGAAAGTTACTGTCATCAGCAGTGACAGCAAAAGCCTCTGGGCCACACAGCCGCACAAAGAGTCACTCCCCCCCAATATTGCTGTCAAATCCCGACATTAAGCTATTATGGCCATCAAGGAAGCTGCCATTGAGAGGCTTGTCTCTATCCAGCGTTGTCAGTGCAGCTTCCAGAGCGGCCAGTGCACGCATGCATGTGATTAAGACGGGCCTGGTAATTTAATGCTCTCCATTAATTGCCGTCACATTGTTTCATGACCTCCAGCGTGAGCTGATTGGTGAATCCTAAGATAGCCGAACCTGCATGCGTAGCGTCTTTTATATGCTAAGCAATTAATTAATTTGAAATGTTCATAATCTCTCATTTTTGATTATTTTTTTTTAATCTCTGCCTTTATTTATTTTTTAGGAGCTATTAAAAAGTTATACGTAAAAGATTAAAATAGATGCACAATTTTTATTATTATACAAATGCAAATGAAAGCTATCAAATGACTACGCTGACTATATATAATTAATCACATTCACAAAATATCGCTATCTTCTATATAATGATTATTCTTAACCCTGCATTTGACCAGACAAGGTTGTTACAGCTGGTCTGTAAAAGAGAGAGTGTGTGTAAGGCTACTGAAGATTGTTTTTGCAGATGCTTTTTTTTTTTTCTTCCTTGGGTTGACTTCAAAAAGGAATGGAATTTTGACTTGCGTTTGGCAGTGTGAGCGAATCAATGAGAATCAGCTGAACATAATATTTTACTTCCAAAAAAGAGAACAAATAGACCAAAAAGTGAAACGTTTTCCATCTTGTCTCGTTCCGTAGAACAAAGGGAGGTCATGCAGAAGGGGCAGTTAACCTTTGACCTCCAGAGTGTGATTAGGCTTATAATAGCAGGTCTAGATTCTCAGTCCATCCGCTCTGATCCCACGCATGCCACCTGTTTAAAGCTGAAAGTCTCATGGACAGTCGCTGGGAACAGTTGAGGAACTTCAGGGACAAATGGGAGCCACTGTTTGAAATCTGACTCCTCTTGTATCACTTATATATGTCTCTGATGCTGTAGTACTCTTCCCAAATACATATCTATGAACAATTTTCCACAATGTGTCAAATTACATTAATTTATGATGTTTATTGACATTCTTTATATCTTACTTGGTCTTGTTACTTAGGTTATCTCATTCATCAAACTAAGAACTTAGCATACACTAGTGCTTCATGTTTTGTTGTTGTTGTTGTTTTTCCTTTAAGAAAGTTTTTTTTTTTTTTTTTTTTTTAAGAACACAATTGTTTTCCACACTGGCAATAAGAAACATTTCAAATCAACATATTAGAGTAATTTCTGAAGGATCATGTGACTCTGAAGACTCTGAAGTAATGATGCTGAAAATTCAGCTTTGCATCACAGGAATAAATTACATTTTAAAACATATTTAAAAAGAAAAAAGCCATCTTAAATTCTAATAATATTTCACAATATTACTGTATTTTAATAAATAAAGACAGTGTTTTGAAGAGACTTATTTTTTAAATGCGTTTAAGTATCTTACGACCCCAAACGTTTGAATGGTAGTGCATCTATTTTCACAAATTTGCAATGAAATACATTTGAATTGACTATATAGAGGGGACATATTGGAAATATTACCATCTTAGTTCCTGCAATTTTGTGATCTTAGGCAGTCATGCTTGAAAGTGGACAAAAAGCACTTGATCCTGTGCTATATCCACGATAACTCAACAAAACCGAAGACATTATTTACTGAAAATCTCGATCTGCACCATAACTCTCAAGTCTATTCTGTGTGAAATTTCACATCTTCATGTCAATAAAACCATATGCCATTAGATCGCATGTGCTTCGCAACCGAACGTGGCAAGCGTATTCGTCTTAATGGACATTGACTGGCCTGCTTCAGAAACAGGATTACTGAGTGAAAATAATGTCTAATGTGTCTCCATAGTCCATCAGAGTGTTCATCAAATATGAGGCTCACACAATCAGAGCATAACAAATATGAAAAATCAGCTATGTAAATGATGTCGATTAATCAAGAAGAACGTAGCCCACAAAAGAGAGAGACCACGTGTATGAAATTTAAATGCCAATGGCTAAGCCGTGCTTTTTGCATGTATTAAACTTTAACTTTCCAGTTGGTTGTGCATGGATTATACTGATTACTGGTGTGTCTTTATCAAGAACGGCTACTTCATCCAAAGAATGTTTTATTAAAACTCATAATCTGGAGTGGTATTTGCTCATAGCAACTGCAAATTAAATGTAAATGCTATCTGGAGCAGTAGTTTGTTTTTGTTTTTTGTCGTTGCCAGAGCAAATCAGTTCAGCACAAACATTAATTTATCAAAAGGCAATCAAAGAATTAAAGAAATACATATATTGTACTGTATTATCCCATTATTGATTTGATACTTGTAATGATGGTAATGCTTGTTTTATGATATTAAGGGGCTGTGAAATTATGTGCTTTCTCGAAATACCAATATCATAACACCCACTGGTGCTCTTTGCATAAACTCCATTCAGCTTCCTGAAACGAGAAAAAAAAGGTTAAGGGATGTCGGGAAAAGCAAAAGCGAGGTTTGTGTAAATGGAGCAATGCACTTTCAAAGCCATATCTGGATATTAATTTCATGCCACAAACAGTGGTCTCCATGCGCATCGTTGTTAGAGCTGTGGCCCCCGGCGACGGATTGATCCACTTCACCGGCTCAGTGGGGGTGCTGGAGATCTGGAGGGTATCAGCAGGGCTCCAAATCAATAAGGTTAATAGATGTGGGGGCCACGCAGTCAGAGGTGAGCAGCCTGGCATTTTCTGTGCCAATGAAGAAAATTCCTGATGACGAGATGTCACATTCGGGGCCTGCATTAATGTCAGTTTGATTACCTGCACCTCCAGTGTCAGTTAGTGTGTTAGCTGAGGTCCGTGCTCTGACCATTAACTGAAATTATTTTTACCACAGGCCACTTCCACTCTCGGGGGGGGGGGGGGGGGGGGGGGGGGGGGGGGGGGGGGGGGG
>JAUCMS010000052.1:8208015-8219300 GCA_032357445.1 Enteromius radiatus | reverse complement strand
CCCCCCCCCCCCCCCCCCCCTTATCCTGGCTTCGGGACTTGACTTTGCCGTCACTTCTTATGGCCGGTCGCCAAATTGCCCAGCCATTTTCTCCTCCCCTTTATGGGACTGATTTCTATTCTACCAACAGTTTCATAATCACTTGGTGCGTAATTTGCTCTAATTTTGAATTTGCACTGGAGTATTTGCTCCTTTAAAACATGTGTCTTTATAGAAGCTCTCACATCCGATTTCTGAGAGGACGTAATTGCCTCTCACTAAACGGAGGAAGAGGAGGAAGAAAAGGATAAAGGGGGGGGGGGAAAATAACAATTGTGCCAGAACTGTGAAAAGACCATAAGAAAGGGTCGGTCGCAATTTACTCAGACAAATGAAACAATGGTTTGTTTCTTTCAGGGGTCATTTTAATTTTAATTCTGCCTTTTATTCGAAATGTAATTATTTGTTGGCGAAATAAAGACGTTTGAGGTGATGATAAGGAAAAATGTAGTTTAAAACTCACAAACTAAGCTCCTAGGAATGTCATATTTTGCATTTTTGGAAAACATTTAGACCAAATTTAGACCAACATAAAATGTAAAGATCTAAAATGTCAAGCAAAATGTATCAAGATCTTACAAATGTAAACTTTGCAGTAATAGTGGTTTTTTTTTGTTTTGTTTTGTTTTTTTTCAAAAATGTTCAAACCAACAAAATTTCTTATAATGTCAAGGAAACTTATTACACTTGAATGTAAACATCGTAAAACATACAAAGAGAAACATACAGAAATACATAAATAAATAGTCAAAGTTAGTATAAAAAAAGCATATAAATATTATGTCAATCAATAAATATTATAAAGTTTCCTTCAACTAATTACCTGCTATTTTCAAGAGCTTACTTAATTTAGCAGATCATCAAGAAAATCTACAAGACAGTGTATTTTTTAATATATTTGTTTATTTTAATTCAATTACATTTACACTTAATTATTTTATTCAAAATGATTTACAGTTGGTGCACAGATATAACAATTACTTGATATATGTCTATTATTTAGTTAGCTAGCTAGCTAGTTGTTTTATCACTTTAACTTCAGACTGAGATATGTTCTGTTGGCAAATATGTATTTTTTTATTTTAGCTAATTTTATATATTTATAAATACACACACACACACACACACACTTTTGTCCTTCTTTAATTCCTTATTAAAAGTTATACAATTTAGACTTTTTTTTTTTTTACTTTAAGTCACACTTAAGACATCTTTCAAAGCACAGAATCTAAACCTAGACATTACTCAGCCATGTTCTAGTCAAAACTAACGAGCTCACAGTATGGATAACAAGCGCTGGCCTGCAATTAGAGGCTAGCCACCACAGACTTCACAACTCAGGAAGTTTGCAGTCATCCCACTCGCATTGTGACATACACAATCCCATTAGCATTTTTGAATGGGGCCTTTTCATATGTTTCGATGCACAAAGTCTTGGCCCTTGAATGGTGAAATGCAAATGGGGTGCTTGCTGGTCTATTATGTGAGTATCCCAGCCTCTCTACCTGCCTAATGTCTATACAGGGGCCCATTGTGTCGGTCCGGAGGAGGTAACCTGCCTCCACCACACCTTTTATTATGAAAGCACCTGCAGCACGTCTAGTGATTACTGCTAGGTGAGATTGAGGAGACTGGTTTAGATCCTGCTGGCTGTGTCAAACTCTCTGATCCACGCCCCTCGCGTCAATTCAGATGCACCAAACAAAAGGAAAGTACTGAAAAATATTACAAGCACATGACAAGCTTCGTTTGCATTTGCAGCTTAGCGGCTTCATCCTAACAGAAGCTTTGTGGAGGAGCGTTTGGTCATTGTTATTCACAACCCTCCCCTAGCCTAAACTGTAAGAGATTAAGATGAATCGTAATAGAGAGCATTCACAAGGATCTGACAGACGTTTCATAGGTCGTGCAGATTTAAAGAATAATCATCTCTTTGGGTTATTTAGATATCATGCATTACAATCCACTTCTTTAACCTTCGCTGCCACTTCACTGGCTCTGTATAAAGCCATTCTTTAGGAATATTTAGTGTTTCATATATGGCGTTACGTTTGAGTGACATTAAAGTGAATGTCAAATATTATTCATTAATCGAAGGCTGTTTGAAGTGGAGTGGAAAGCTGTTGTGACTCTATAACTCTCTATAACTCAGCACCAAAAAAAAAGATTGGTTTTGAACTGAACTTTCTTCATTTTGTAGATTTAGCATAAAAAGAAAAAGATAACCAGGTATAATTCATGTTGCATTAAAGTACTAAGAAGCAATATGAATGAAACCGTCTGTTCTGCTTTGCTTTTGTTTTTTTACATTTATTTATTTTTTTGTAATCAGCTCCAGAATTGGATGAATGAATGAGTTACCATAGTGTCTAGGAAAAAAAAAATCACAATCAATAAACAAAATATAAACATTAATTCACATTGTTATATTGTACCTTAAGCAGAAAACTAATAAATATTAAATTGCAAAGATGAATTATAAATAAATATATTATTTATGTATTTTTCCCATTTATTTAAATGTTGATGTTATATATATATATTTTTTTTTAATGTCAGTTTATTACATTATTATTTTATGTTTCATTGTTTTTATTAGTATCTTGAGTTTTTATTTTTATTATTTCCATTTCCATTGCAATTTTAGCCAAAAATGCATACATTTATTTATTGAATGTGTACACAGTAAATCGAGGAAGAAAGTAAAAATATAGTAATGTTTATCACAAATATTGTTGAGCATTGACTGGAACTTTCATTATTTAATCATTCATTCATTCTTTTCAGCATTTTAGTTGAGGTTTCTAGTAGTATTTTAGCAGACACAGGTCTCATGAGTCCCATGGTTAATGCCTGTGAGGGACAGTCTTGTCAATTAAACATTTATTAGTTACCTTTACAAGGTAGTATTCTCTGTGTTGTTCTAAGTTTATTAGCTGCTCTGTGTCTGTTTTTGCTGTTGGTTTGTTTAGTCTCTGTGAGGGACTGAAAACTCTTCAGCCCCGGTGACCAGCAGCAGGTGAGGGCCGCAAACCTCTTTGAAGTCCCGGCTCCTTATTGATCGTGTGCATATTCTAAAAATCAAAGAGGGCTTCAAAGGCATATCTAAACTCTAAAAGACCCCTGCGCGCCTAAAACAGGCCGAGCAGTGACAGCATGAACAAGCAAAGCAGGTGGTACTTGAGGAGGTCCAACCCCCCCCCAACAGTACCTCGGCCCCACAGGACTGTCCCGCCACAGCAGCCATGACTCCCTCATTACGCTGCTAATGTCAGTAATGGCCATTTGTGACAAGAACAAATCCTCTCCGAGGAAGGTTTAATATTATCGTGGCCAGACTAGCCGCTAGCTATGGGCATGTATTGATGTGTTTCTGCTGGGCAGTGCATTAGTTAGCAAGTCAACTGTATGTGATTGGAATGAAACTCTGGGAGTAGCTAACAAGCCTTGCATTACTAAAAGGCATGTTTATTCATTATTTGAAGGCTACAGCAGAGATGTTCGACGGTATAAACGTGTCAGTCAGTAGAGTGGTAGTTTGCTATGCATTTTATACCACTGTTTATGGACATGAAATATTCAAGTGACAAAAGCAATAACATATTTATTAAGTTAAGTTTGCTACTATACAAACAAATATCACTTAATAAATAGGTTATTAAGCAGGCATTTGGTGTTATTTTGGTTTCATTTAAGATACAAATACAGTCTCATGACCAATTTTGTACGTATTTTACGAGGTGGCTAATTTATGCTAATTCGTACAAACTCACTCATACAATTTTGGATGATTTTTCAAAAACCGTATTGACGGGTAGGTTTAGGGGTGGGGTCAGATGTAGGTCATTCGTACAAATTCATACAAATTGCCAACTCGTAAAATACGTATGATTTAGCAAACAATTTAGCAAATTAGCAACCTCATAAAATAGGTACGATGAGATCAGGCTGGAGATACTATTTATTAATATTAATATTATTATTAATAACCCTAACCCAATTTTTTAATCAGTAATTCATATTTAATGTATATACTTTATATTTAGATACTTTATATTTTTTTCCATTAGTTAACAATTATTTCAGTGTGTGTGTGTGTGTGTGTGTTTTTATTCAATTTAATTCATAAGTTTATTCTTTTTTATTGCTGGTTAGTATTTATTATTTAATATTTCAGGATTTTTCATGTTCTATTTTCTCTTATTTGTCTGGATGTCATTGCATGAACAAAAAACTATATTTTAAATTCATAAAATAATGAAGAAAAAAAAAATATGTATTATATACATTGCTCAAGAAAATAAAGGGAACACTAAAATATTCAAACAAAAACAACTAAATGTCCCAGATGTGCTCAGTTTGATTCAGGTCTGGGGAACGGGTGGCCAGTCCATAGCATCAGTGCCTTCGTCTTGCAGGAACTGCTGACACACTCCAGCCACATGAGCTCTAGCATTGTCTTGCATTAGGAGGAACTCAAGGCCAAACGCAAATGGTCTCACAAGGGTCTGAGCATCTCATCTCGGTTCCTAATGGCAGTCAGGCTACCTCTGGCGAGCACATGGAGGGCTGTGCGTCCCTCCAAAGAAATGCTCTGGACACTATGCTGACAGACACAGCAAACCTTCTTGCCACAGCTTGCACTGATGTGCCATCCTGGATGAGCTGCACTACCTGAGCCACTTGTGTGGGTTGTAGACTGAGCCACTTGTGTGGGTATGCTACCACCAGAGTCAAAGCACAACCAGCATTCAAAAGTGACCAAAACATCAGCCAGAAAGCATAGGAACTGAGAAGTGGTCTGTAGTCACCACCTGCAGAACCACTCCTGTCTCTTCCATTCACACAACAGCATGTGAAATTCATTGTCAATCAGCGTTGCTTCCTAAGTGGGCAGTTTGATTTCAAAGAAGTCTGACTGACTTGGAGTTACATTGTGCTGTTTAAGTCTTCCCTTTATTTTTTGGAGTATAGTGAATCTGTAAATAGTCATTTTCACACATGATATGATATTATTACCTATTTGAAAGCATGACATAAGATTTAGATTATTCTGCTTACCCTTCTGGAGATGGCAGGTGAGAGTGGATTGATCAGCAGGACACATAGGTCTGTGGCTCTGTGTCACGGCTGGATGAACCTCCTCGCGTGAGTCTATGAATTACACTGCTTCCTGATTTAACTCATTCTCTGCAGTGTCCACGCTTCTGTCAGCTTCCTCACCTCTTCACACACCCGCTAAACCTTTTTGAAGTGACTATTCTAAGCACTCCTTTTTACTGTGTTAAAAGATCAGGATCTCAATTTTGCTTATTTTAATTACTTTATTATTACATATTTTTTTCTTTTACATTCACTGCATATTTGGGCATAAATGTTTCTAGCACAATTCAATCTCTAAGCAATTTAAGATCTATTCTGCTTCTGATGAACATTTTAATGTTTCATTCCATTTTGTGTTTAATCTTGTTCGTAGGAAGAAGCTTTGCTGTGGTTTGCATTCTTATTCAATCGGGATGCGAGAGGTTTGGAGATTTTGTCAGACATAAACCTCTTGAAATGAAATGAACATGCTAATGCAAAAAGATTCCACTTAAGTTCCAACAGATATGGTGTGGAAGCTAAATGTTATTGCATGCCATATTTAACATCTCCTGAAACAGCAGGTGTGTGTATGAGTGAGAGAGAAAGAGCAATTCTGGTCCATGAAAAGCTAAATCAAATTATTTATATATATATGTATACAGCATGTCTCATGCTCACATTGTTGTTTTAAATCCATTAAAAAGATTGTCTTATGGGCCTCTTTCAATTCAGTTTTTGTTGACTGTAACTTGTAACTCCGTAGCAAGTGTCATCTGCCCTTAAAACGCATGGAAGCAAACAAACAGACACTGAATGAAGTATGTTCCACAGGACTTAGCACTGGATAAACAAGCGAGAATGTTAACCGCTAACTTCTTTAAAACTCCTAAGTCCTAAATAACCTCCTTTAGGGAGAGAGGGAACACACAAGAATGGCCCAGCCGGCCTTTTCTTTAGATGCCACACAATGCAAACAATGAACTTACTGACCCCCGAAATCCTCTTTCGTAACATTTAAGGGTATTGCTGGACATGTTTTATTGACTGTTTTAGTTGTATGTGGATTTTTGAGCTATTCAAATGGACACTTCTTAAAGAAAATGCTAAATACTGTGTGCTCTCATCTTGAAAAGTGAAGAACAGTGAAAAAGAGACATGAGCTTTGTTTTGTAAAAAGAAAAAAAGAAGCTTATTTGTTTTTGTTTTCTTTTTACATTTACATTTTTCTACAGTACTCAACTGTAAAACAAAAATCATATTTCAATTTATATGTATTTAGTATAGTTACAATATATTGAAAATACAATAATAATGTAATAACAATATAATGAATAAGAATAATTATTATATATTAATAATAATAATACTAATGTAATATTTAATTTAATTTAATTTAATTTAGCTGGTAACACCAAAAAGTCTCCTCACAAACTAACATAAAAAAGTTGTATATATATATATATATATATTACAGTTTTATATAATATACTAGTAACTTTTTTATAACTAACTTTTTATGTGCTTTGTCTGTATACGCATGTATTTGGAATATATTCGCTAACATATAGTTTGCTTTACGTGCGTAACCAACATGTGTGTTTCTGTGGTGAGCAACTGACCTCAAGTAGAAGTGTTTTAAGATTCACCATTTGAAGTCAGACATTAGAAGGATGCAGTCTGAGGTTTCATGTTTACATTTCATGCTGTGAAACTTGTCGAAGAAGAGAGTACAAACCATGGGCGAAGAGAGAGCGCTTAGCAGGGGTTGGCCAATCACAGCACATCATCTGCTTTGCTGTTTGTGGTCCATGACATGTAATTATAACCTAAACATTAGAAGTGCTTGAAAAGGCCAAAGAACATATATGTCTGTTGTGGCCTCTTGATAGAAACCTTCACGAGTGTGGTATCTAAATTGGCCTATTCAAGAAAAATGCCTTAAATGAGCTGTGAATGTTAAATCTGCGTCCCGTAAAAAAAAGTAGGTGTTTTTTTACAGACCTCAGTCACAATGCCTCGCAAAAGGACAATTGGCACATTTAGGAACTGTGTGAAAAAGTCCTGTGTCTGCAGAACTATGGCAGACTGGAGAATATGAATAGGCTTTTTACAGGTCAAAGCTTCCATTCAACCCACTGACATTGTTATTATCTGACGGTCATGGATGTGGCTAATTAATATTCCCATCATACCCCATAGGGCAAATTAGTCAAAAAATATGCTCCAGACAGTGTTTTCACAGTCTTGCTCACAGATTTTCACCTTATATGTTGACTTGTTGACTTACACGCTTGGTTCCGAAACTAAATAAACTACATAGGCAGCTAGCTGCCCTCTAAAGCGCAACGTATAATCAAGATTTTCACATATAAGCAGTGCAACGCACAACTTTTTGAAAGTATACTCAACCTGAAACGCATGCGAATGAAGACGCTCGACACTTGCAACAAACATTTGTACAGTGCCTTTACATTATACGTTAGGAGTGTACACATTTAAATTAGATGTGTGTTTATCTTTTAACCCATGACACAATCCTCAAAGTGGGGTCTAGGTATTTGGTAGTTTGTTGTTGTTGTTGTTGTTTTTTTCTACTTAATGTTAGTCGCCATCTGGTGTCTGGTAGCAGGATAGGTCATAAACCCTGCTCTCTACATGCAAACAAATGGGAGGTTTAAAAAATTAAATTGTACTGGCCTATCCCCCATTCCATCCCCAGCTTTCCAATGTAAGAAGACATCAAAGACTCGTCTGAATCCAATGTTAGCTTCACCTGCCTTCTTCAAATTTTTGAAGGCAACATTGAAGAGGTATCTATGGAAGCCCATTTCCGCCACAGAATAAAAAAAAGAAAAAATACAAACTCGCAATTTGGACTTATTTTCTTGCATTTGTAAGTCACAGTTACGAGAAAAAAAGTCAGAATTGCGAGACACAGTATAAACTCACAACTGGGAAGAATTGCGAGATATAAAGTCATAATTATGAGAAAAAAAGTCTGACTTTTTTATCTCATAATTGCGTGATATACACTCAATTGCGTGTTATAGAATCCAATTTTGAGTAAAAAAAAAAAAAAAAGGCCGATATGTTCTCAGAATTGCATATCTCACAATTCTGACTTTATATCTTCCAACTGCAACTTTATATCTTCCAATTCTGACTTCATAACTTGGAATTGCGACTTTAAATCTCACAATTCTGACTTCATGGCTTGCGGCTTTATATCTCGCAATTCTGACTTTATCATTCGGAATTGCAACTTTATTTCTCACAATTGCGACTTTTTACCTCGCAATTCTGACGTTTTATCTTACAATTCTTACTTTATAACTTGCAATTGCGACTTTATATCTTGCAATTCTGACTTATTACAAGAAATTACTTGTGAAACAACAGCCAGAGCAAGTGTTGCCACCTTGTGGACAAACTATTACGTGCCAAATAAATAAAAATCAGTGCAGGTGTCAGCTGTGTGTTTTGGCGGTGGGAAGTACTCTATTCTAGCTGGGAAGTGTAGTCATTTTAGACCATTTGCAAAAAAAACCTTTAAAAAAGCACTTTTTTGTATGCCCAATGTGTCAAAAACATAACGTTTCTTGTTAAATTAACTGGGAATTGACCCTTCACAAGAACACACCATCCTTAGTTACTGTTGCTATGTTCGACAAGCCATGTCGCTCTCACACTGCACATCATGTTCTTACGCAGTAAAAAATACATTGTCGAGCACAAAGGAAATTGACAACACACCGACAGACAAGACACAGCAAATGACGTCTGGTGTGAAACAAAATCTCAATTCTCAAATTTTGACATTTTGTAAGAAATTCAAACAATAAATAATGTTTTGAGGCTCTTTTTTTTGTATTGAGCCAGATCGCTGTAGTGCCTCAAGTCCAGCGGCACTGATCTTCTTTTCATATCTACTTAAAGCACGAAATAAACATGAATGAACATTAGAACAGTTTATTTCATCCACAGAAAGACCTCAATACACAACATTTTTTCAAGTTTAATTGCTCTGAAGTTAGACTGCCTGATTTGTTTCTCGGGCAAGATGATGGATTCATTGTTATTATTGGTCAGTTCACCTGTCAGTCAAACTTTTCGCAAATGGTCAATTACATGAATCACAAAAAGATACGTATAAAGATAAATTAAAAGTTGAATAGTCTGAACGGCTGAATATACTGACAGTAATTTAACATTTCTATCATAAAACATCTGTCAACTATTAAATATTTCATCACTTCCATCTTTCTTGGTTCTCTTTTAAGATTAAAACTAATGCTTCAGATAGGAATTCATGCTCTGCTTCTCTGAACAGTAAACCAGAGATTGTCTTACTATTAATTACCACTTGAAAAAGCCTAACGTTTAACTTGGAACATGTGAAGCACCTTAGCCAATCATTCAATGGACTCTGGTTTCCTTCCCTGCGTACCACAAATATTTAGTGTTAGAATTAGCTGTTACGCGTTTCTTGGTTGCAGGTTTGCGTAAAATTCAAATGTTCAGTAATCGTAAAAATACAAATCACACAGATATTTGGTAAAATAGTATGTTTTTATTGATTCAGTTGCTTTAAATTATTTTTTTCAGTATTAAAATACGCTTTTACCAATTACATTTAACTATTTTCTTATCTATTCACTTTTTTCTTTTTCGTAAAGAATACATGCTATGTTACTTTAGAAACAATGCAAAATGAGAAGGAAGCAAAATCTTAGAAGACTGCCTCTGCATCTGAAGTGCTCCCTCTGTAGGAAGGTCAGTAGGTTCTGGAACAGAGCAATAGAAATAAAAGTGGGTAAAGCATTACCAGTTGTAGACTTTGTGCAGTCAAAATGCCATTTCCAAGGCAATCAAATAAACTTTTATCATCATTTGTAAAGCTTTTTTTATTTCCCTCATGTCAGGTAATGCAGCACCATCTCATTGTTTTACGACCGATATCTCATTATCATCATTACTTAAAATATACTGTATACTTCTCAGTATTTTTAGTGTTATACGCTAAAAATCAATTTACGCACCCACAAGGAGCACCCCACCTGAAATCTATTTCATTATTGTGCCTTTCTGACAAAAACACCTCAGACTGAGTCCGAGTTATCGCTGACTACAATGCTAATGTCGCCATAACAATAAAAATCTATCATATGAATTTGTCAGTATAAAGTCTCAGCCCCGAGGCGGTGGGTTATTGTTTTATTCTATTAGCCTCTTATTACCAGCACTCCTTGAGACCTCCCCTCTCACGCAGCCCGCCTGAACATTTATCAGGTTGTGTACAAACGTCTGGAACATATGACGGCTGCTCTCTCCATGTCTGCTCCAGGGCAAACGGAAACCGTAGGCTGTGTTAACAAACTAATGGCTCTCTGTGCATCTGTTATCAGACTGCACCTGGTCTAGCTGATGCTGCATGGAGCTGTCAATCTATTTTCATAACGCTGTTTTATGACTAAAGGTGATTATGCTGTTTTGGTAATGTATGTTTTTGGCATTTTCTATAAATCGTTGGGTTATTTATCAGTGAAGGCAAACCTCACTATTTCTGATTTAGCCATTAGCTAAAATCTCATTGAACATAGGTGTGTGTGATCACTTTTTGTTAATTGATTAGACATTTTTTAATAAATAGCCGAATAAATTCACTTACGATACACTGAAGGAGGGCTTTGAAGGAGGTTCATAGACCCACATCTATAACCCAGAATTCAATAGAAGCAAGCAATCAGAAAATCCTCCTAACCAACCTGTATTATAGTAGACAGCCCCAAGAGTATATAATAATAAAATGTGATTGAGATTTAAAAGGTGACTTTCAAACAGCACAAACTATCATAAAACAATAATATTAAACAATAATAATAATGTTTTGTTGTTGTTATTATCATTAGTAGCAGTACTGAATAAAAATACAACAGTGCAATTGTTTAAAAAAAAAGGCTTGATTCTTGATAATTGTTTTAATTGTCTAACAACTGCAAATCAACCCTTTAAAAAGCTATGTTCTTCCAAGCAACTGAAATTATTTTGCAAAGTATTATATATTACGCTGTATTATTGTTTAGGTTAGGGGTGCACCGATCCGATATTAGGATCGGATATCGGCCCCGATATTGAAAAAATAGCTGGATCGGGGATCGGAG
>JAUCMS010000052.1:8190161-8204561 GCA_032357445.1 Enteromius radiatus | reverse complement strand
AACGCATATATTATGTAAAGAAAAACTTTTATTTTGGATGCGATTAATCGCGATTAATCATTGCCCAGCACTATTAATAAGTAATTAGTAATTATAAATAATTATCGGTAGCTTATTTCACACACACACATTATATACAGTATATATATATATATATATATATATATATATATAATATTATGGTGATAACGATGATGATAATGACGAGTCTGGCTTTATTGTACATGGTTTATGGATAGATATTATTCCAAATATTACTACTAAATTTAAATATTTTGCTAAATGACTTTTCTTAATGACTTGTTCACCTCTTTTCAACAATCACCATTCATTTCCGAACAGATAAAGTCCCAGCTTATACCCTTTTCCATCCAAATTTTGTCAGATTACATAATTGGGATATAAGCTGTGGTTCATAATGACTTTAAATCCACGGATCTTGACAAATTTTTGGCCCATGTGCAGAACATCATGTCAACAAAGTGTTCAAAATGTTTGAATGATAACTAACGCACAACATGCTCTCTAATGACGGTTGTAATCATTTCTAATCAATTAGCATCTCTGGTGCTTATACTTTTCTTTCCTTCCATATCCATGTTCTTCTATTTGTGCATGTCTTTGTTCATGGTGTGAAGGGGCGGAGGTGACTCACACTACAGTCACTGACTGCTGTTATAATAATGTAGCATGAATGTCATCTCTAGAGAGCGAATCAGCAGCGGACCTGGTCCTCTGAGCCATGACACGAACGCTGCATATTACTGACCACAGCTAAGCAGCCACCGGTCAGGGCTTTACAATCTATTATTACACCACATCATACAGTCCACCTGCTGATCCTACTACTCTAAAGCCGCTGGGTTTGAAAGACTGTCGAAAATTGGTTTTCAGCGCAACGTAAAGGTTGTATATTATCATCTGCTGCAATATGCTGTGCATGCTGCGTTCAAGATAATCTTTTCCACTGGTCACAAGTAAAACCTAGAATGATCTAGAATCTTCATCTAAGGCACATTAATGGTGGGAGATTTGAATAGTGTCTTGCTTTTTCGAGGATGTGAGTTGGTATTATTGTCTGTGGTAATTGACAACGAGCCACAGATGCTGTGGATAGAGCGTAACTTGCATTGAACCCGGAATATGAGCTGTGATATCTTTGCCCAGAAAGTGTTTAGAAAGTGCTTTAAGCTTGCATGACATATGGCGCAATATATTTAAAGTCAGAAGCTGTACAGATACTTGAAAATTTTAAGCGTTCTAGAAACATCTGGGGTGTGAAGATACAGATCTACACTGTTAGATTTGTTAACCATAATAAAACAGCATTGACGGGCTATCAGTTCTCAACACTGCCTCCGAGGACTCTCACTTCTTTTTGGTAACTCCCTACAACTGAATTCGATACATATGGTTCTGCGTCTGGGGAACTTTTGAGCAGAGATAAAATATGTTCTGTGCTTGAAAACAGACATAATTATAAACTCACACACAAAAAATGTTGAGATTTTATTCATGTTTCACGGTTATATGCATTTGTTTAAGAAGGAAGGAAAGCTTAAAAATCCAGATCCTCAATGACATCGTCCAGCAATTGACAGGATTGTTGGTGAGACAGCAATAGCACAAACATCAGTAAGTATTAGTAATGTATTTAATGAAATTGTCTAATATTTTGTGACATTACCTTGATTTGTCAATGTAAAACGTTCTATGTTTGATCAATGTATAATATTCACTTTATTTTTGAAGTAAAGTTTAAGTTAACGCCATTAAGTTAACTCCAAAGCTATAGCTAACATGGACTTGGTATTTCCTTTCTATTTGTTTTCTTCCCATTAATTTACAGTCACATTAAAAAAGGCACTGCATATCAGGAATGATCTATTTTTAAGAAATCAAATGTTACTTTGTGTATTTGTAATTTTAACTGCAGCTCTTTCTTAATGCGCAATATATTTGGTGAGTGTATATAGATAGCACAGATGAATGGATCTTTTTTATGGTGTAAAGCCAGAACCTGTTCGCATTAGTATTATAGTCCTCAAAGATTTCCTCATTCTGTCCCATGTGATCTTTCTTGTTTGAGGAGTCCCTGATCAAAGCGCCTTCTCTCAGATCTTCTTTATTAGATTTTACACTCGCTCCATAGGGGAGCAGGAAACAATACTAAACACGGCGCTTTGAGTGAACAGATATTTATTTTCCCACAGATCGATCAAACCAAGCACAAGTGCGGCAGGCAAGCCCGTCGCTAATTTAAATCAATAAGGCGTGTTATAGACAGAAATTTGGGTTGATTTGTTCGCGTAAATGTACAATGTAAATTTAAGGATGCAAATCCTCTGAGGTTCGGCAGATTTGTGATGTGAATCAGTACGTCAAATCAACATGTTAATCCAAATATTGTGTGTCATAAAAACAAATATAGTTTGAAATATCCTCTCGCGCTGAGGAAGGGGAGGGTGGATCTGTCCTTTAATTGGTAGGGCAGAAGTTTGCTGTGGGAAGAGTTCTGCTTGAATGAGATCTGGGCATGGCGCCAAACGAAGGGAAAAATCTTCTTCGTCTATTTCTTTCTCATTCTCTCCCCCTATGACAGCCGAGCTGTTCGCTCATCATTAGACAAGGCATGCTGAAGATTCAGAATTTGATTTTAATAACGTAGATGTCTTCATTACGACAGCCTTGGTGCCTTGCAGTCGGGTGATAATGTACTTCCTCAGCATTGTGAGATTGTCATGAAAATCCCTCCCTTCTGTTCTATTCAACACTCAAGAGCAATCAGGTGTTTGTGGCACATCGCACACAAAACCGACTGCTCCCTTACAGTAACGTTGGATCTGGATCGAAGGGCCTTTCTTTGCCCCGCAAATTAGGCAAGAAACATCCTCTTTGTCGTGCAATTGCCTCTTTGAGGGCGTATTGTGCCAATTGTAAATCATCAGAGTTGTTTCTGGAAGCATACGCAAGGCCCGCGTTCAGTATTTTAACCAACCGTCTTTGGAAAGCGGAGTTAGCGCAAAGATCTGGGACATTAATCTCACTAAAACAGTAGCGGAGGGTATTAGAATGTTCTCGTTTTTCTCTGAGGTCAAAAGAATTTGATTGAGGGCTGGGAGACCCAGCAGGGTCCTGCAGCCCATGGCTGCAATCCCCCCCCTTGCCCTCAGGCCTGGCCTGGTCTGCATGAATGCCAGAGGTTAGGCTGCCATTTTCCTCCCTGTTGCTGTGTCGCCATGACAACGGATATAGAAATCACAGAAGAGACTCGGGCAGGAAGGAAAACAGACCTAGTGACACACGCTGGCACAGATGCATGCGATTCTTGTGTGGGCTTTGGGAAAGATGAAGTGGATGGGTAAATAAGTAGATAAAGCAGTGCTCAAACTGTTTCAGTGACGTTGGTGAGTAAACAATGTGTTCTGCGTCAATGTGTTTGGTGCTCTTCGCTCTTTGAACAAAGGTTTTGAAGAACATCACAGTCTATCAAGTTTGCAGCTCAGCTTGTAAAGCGCGCGACTTGCACTGCCAAGATTCCCAGGGAACACACCTACTGATAAAATGCATACATTAAGCGCAAACGTAAGTGCTTTGGATGAAAGCTAATGGTTTCAACCAAAACACTTGTCATACCAGGCGCCAACCTTATCAAGAACTTCTTAGTATTCCAAAGACACTGTGTTGTGAGAGCCATACAAATGCAATGGCTACAGGCATCCGTTTGTAAGTCTCAAACATGTCAAGAGAGTGTGGAAAAGTTGCACAAAGCATGGGAGGCCTCTACTGGCCAACAGAGTCCTCACATGTATGACTTAGCCAGGGAAATAGGAATCTTTACGAGATCACCAACAGCTGGCGGTTTTTATGGGAATATCTACGAACAGGATAATGGTACAGTAGATATCCTAGAAAGGACATGTGCTAATCAAGTCTAAGTCTTGTCAGCACCAATGCTATTTGGCCCTATTAAAAATTCCTTGTACAAGCCTGAGTATTTATTAGAATTAGACCTCAACCACCAGGAGAGCTTTTTTCCATGCCATTCCTTTCTCTCTCTCTCCCTTAACTGTAATTCTTTTATGACACTAAAAGGATGTTCCCCAAACAGTCAACTTCAACAACACTTTTTCGGAACAGTTCAATAAGCCTGTCAAAGACTTCACACACTTCATTGAACAATAAAAATCGATACCATTAAACACTTCTCAGAACCTCTCACGAGACCCCATGAACTCCTATGTTTTTTTATATAAATATATATATTTTACAGTTCTGTCAATAACACATTCTGGAGATCTTAAATACTTCATTACGTCTCAAAGCTCAAAATTCTCTCATGTTTCCTCGCTCAAACCCTTCCACAAAACCCTTTGTTCCTTATTCCCTCCGTCCCACAACGTACATTTTAAAACCCAAGGATCACACCATTGTGAGGTCTATCATAGATCATATTGAGTATTATCTCCATAACATTAACATAATCTGCTCTTCATGGAACAGGGCAAAGGGTGAGCAGCCAATCAGACGCTTTCTCAGTCGCTAACCATTTGCCTTAGCCTTTGTTTCCTGTGAGCATTCCAATTCATTCACAGATGTATAAGCAATTTTTAACCTTTGTTAGGCAGAGGTGGAAGTGCTCGACATAATCTTGCGGAAACAGACTCCACCGTCGGCCAGATGACAGGTCATATTAAGTCCTCCAGTTGAACTCAAGAGCTAACCTCAAGTACGACCACAAAACAAGCAAGACTCCACAGTTTTGTCAGGCAGTCTTATTCAGTCACCATTCCCGGCCTGAAGGCAATGAAAGTAGGCAGAGGAGAATGTGATTAACTTGGAATAAAACTGCATTTAGTTCCACATTGTTCTAGCATACTGACTACGCTACATTTAGTGAGATAATTACTACTGTATACTGTAGTACCAACCTTTGCAGACATTCCCTAGTAAGACTACTCCTGATATAGAAATCACACTGTCCTATTTTTAGGTACAATGCAGCAGATAAAAGAACGTAGTAGTAAGCAGTAGTAATTCCTATTTCCAACAGAAGTGTGACTTTCCTTTTCAGACCAATGTCTATTACATTTCTGAGGAAATTCACTGCAGTCCAGGTTGTTTTGTGGGTTGGTTATATTTATTGTAAAATGGAATTTGGTTTATATGTTACTTTATTTATATTTGAGTAACTCAAAGCATATCGCATTCACTATACACAGTCTTTCTACGAGTCTTACCTTTGTGTCTAAAAGATGCCTGGCACATAACCCTAAAATCGAATTTATAAAGCACAGCCGGTATGTTCCCTTTTTGGATTAGGATTCAAAGAATCTTTGCAGCTGGATATAAACGGTCCGAAATGTATGGAAAAACCTTAAGACCTCTGAAATGGTTCTATGAAGATTAGGCTAAGCATAAAGTACTACTACATGTAGGTGACCTTGATGCTATCTGTAAGAAAGACGGGATCCTTGCTGGGTAGCTTTTCCTCTTTCCTAAGATTTTACCAGTGACTTTTCAGCTTTGCTTTTGGGGCCAGAAATCAGATCCCCGTAGCATCTCCTACAAACATAAAGTATATTTTCACATACAGGTACAATGCATCACAAAACAAAGTTCCCTTACAGAAATGAAGACTAGTTTATGGTTTACTAGGAAGATTAGGAAAGCACCATCAACCTAAGGATTCAGAAGCCTTTGGAGCTGAGGTAATTTGCCCTTTTCTACCCAGCTTCTTGCTCTCTCTGGCTCTTTCTTTGGCTTTCTCTCTCTCCGTCTACTTTCAAATGCTATTCTCTATTAATCAGAGCTCACAGTTCAAACTGGTCTTCAACTTCCTCCCCAATCCGCATTAAGCCTGTCATTTCTGGCTATTATTTACTTTAATGGGCTTTGGCTGATCCCTGGCGCAGTGGCAGAGGGAGAGAATAATACAGCGGGGCCTTAGACGGTGTGGCCACGACTTTGCCTGCAGATTAGCCATGGCAGATGGGCTTTCCAGGGGCTTCCTGTGAGCAGGAGTGTTGATTGAGAGGGTATAATGAGAGAGGTGGTGTCCTCACAATGGAGCCAGCCACCTCACTACACCTCTTGCGTCTAAACAACCCCCCATTCCCGCTCTCTCTCAAGACTCTGCACCCCCCCCCCCCCTCAGGTTCCTTTCTTTTTTCTCTCATTCTCTCCCTTTTCCTCTCCCTCTATTCCTCCAATCTTTCTTCCATGGAGGAAGTCAGAGTGCAGGAAAGAGCACAAAGGCGACTGTAAATAAGCATGAGTCTTAATCCAGCATTAATTGGTCCTCTCTTAGACCGGGTGTGCACTTTTGGGAAGTTTTTTGGGACTGCTGCAGGTTCCTGGAAGAATACCCTCTGCCTCTTTTGTTTACATAAAAAGCAGTTTATTTTATTTTATTGATTTTAGTTTTTTGCTTGAAAGTTGATAATTGGCCGGCTTATTGGAAATCTTTTTCATTGTTGGTAGCGTTAGCTAAGGTACATTTTGTGTTCACACATGTTGCTGTTTATTTATTTATTTTTTAAATATCTTGTCCGCTGCAGTGCTTGATAAAATTTTGCATGCTAGAAGTCTTTAAACGAACCTGTGACTTAAAAGTCAATGCAAAGTTCATCTTGAGCCATGTTTTCATATAAAAAAAAATGGCCAAGAATTTTGCACAGTTGTTAAAATTGTCCTAAAATAAACTTCTTTGAGAAGGCTTCTTAATGTGCACTCAAATCCAAGGACAACAGCTAGCAAATCAGACCTGTCTTGTTTTGGGTCGTCCAATATCTCACCTGTCATTTGAAGGACTTTCATAGTATTTGTGGAAGCGAGACAGGCCTCTGAATTATTGAAGGCCATGAAAGTGTCCAGGTCAAGTTTGTGTACAAGAGTTGATTTTTATTATCGTGCGATGGGTTGCCTCTCTCTCTTTTCTCCACAGTCTGTTTCCACACAAGAGACGCCTTACAATCCAGTGGCACCAATTATCCCCCTCCTCTCTGTGCTTTTAGCAACTTTTTCAAAACTCTTTTCACTTGGCTCTTGTCAAGCAATGAAAGAAAAACTAACCACCATGTCAAGAGAACTCAGCTGCCTAGCAACTGGGCCACAGTTTAATTCTGATTTGCTTCAGGTCTTGAGTAATGGAATTGACAATGTTAAGCCAGTCACTAATGTTGTTTGTCACCTCTGAAATGCAAACAAAACTCCATTGTTTTCCAGGGTATTGGGCATGATTGATGTTTAGAGTCACAATGGCATCATTCATTTCGCCCCTGTGTTTTTGCGAGGATTGATGTCATATCTTTTCATGGCATATTAAATGTTTTGGAGGAGCATGAAACCGCGTCACTTTTCATCTCGTGGAGGCTCTGACGCATTCTTATAACTAGCAAAGTTTAATGATTCCATTCAAGTTGTGTCCATTTCACCCAGAAATAATTTAATAAGAACTGGGGCCCTCTGAGAGCCTCTGAGACACGGAGTAATCCGAAAAGAAAGGATAAAAGGGAACTAAGAGAATAAAGCCTTTAAGATGAAAGTTTTTCGCTTCTTTCTTTTCATGACACCCCTTCTTTGTTTGTCGGGCAACTTTTTGTAGGTTTTTGTTTTCGACACACTTTGCATATAAATATTTTGATCAGAGAAGAAACACAGTTTTCATTTGACAAAATCTACCTATCTATAGTATGTGAATGTGTGTATGTTTTCATTTTAAATTAAATTACCACTGTTTTTACTATTATACTACATATTTATTAATTAAAAAAAAAAAGGAAAAATGAATTTGTTTTCACCAATATTTCTGGCAAAAATAGGCAGTACAGGGCTAAGACAGCATATGACAAACCATCATAAATCATTATACTTATAGTTATCTACTGTAAAGCCGAAGAAACAAAAGCAATTTCAGCGCTTCTCACAACAAAAGACCTAATGTGACCTTGATATGTTCTAAAGGTATGTCCATTAGCATTTTTTTGCTTGTGTGTGTTTATATTGCATGTCTCTCATATTAGACATAATAATGTGAAACTTACAGAACTACTATATGTTTCAGTTTCTGGCTTCAAATTTTTCGAGTATACAAAATGGCCAGCGCCATTGAAACCTGGCCTCTGTGAGACAAAATTGGGAGCCTGCCAGACTTGTTATGTGATATTTTATTTTATTTCTTATTTATGGACTTGCTTTTTTTAGTAGTATCTTGATTGAGTAAAGATTTGGTGATAGAGAGTATTCAGACAGTTCATTGCTGGATATTTGAATGACAGCAGATTTGTATGATATGGAAACTGGCAATTTCTTCTGCTTCGTAGAACATTTTTCAAAGGCCCAAATGGCACAATAAGAAAGCCATCCATCACAAAGAGAGGAAAATTAGCAGAAATAAATGGGGCTCTCTTTCTCATCCCATCGCTGTCTCGCTGTACCCGGGAGAGGGACGTCAGAATGACAGGGTGGACGAGCAAGAATAGACAACAATAACACGGTCACATCAAAGTCCCAGACGGTGGTATTGGAGGAGGCCTTGGTGGGCGATGGGGGGGGGGGGGGGAAATAAACCTTGGAGCTCGATATAAAGCCGCATAAAACCCCCTCCACTCGATTTTCCTCAACATCCTTCCTCTGGTTGGATGGTCTGCAGTTACCAGGTGAGTCCAAAGGCGGAAGCTCAGATTTATGTATGTGGGTTTTACTTCCCAACGCTCAAGCCGGTCCGCCACCACCTATGAGATTGGAACATAATCCACTGGGCAAATAGTTTTCAGCCACCCTTGGTTAACACAGGCCAGGGTGATAAACTAACATCCCCTCTTATCTGAGCTGGGCACAACAGACGCCTGTGTTGTTACACGGCTTTATTATTATTAATTGTCAGCACCCACGTATTCCTTTGTTCGTTTTTGCACGCTGGAGTCTTCAAGAGAGTTTACGGTTTGCCATAGCAGCCCTTTGAAGGCTTGCGTGTGATATGCTACTGTCACATTTCTTAGGTAAAATAGAGCTTTTAAAATGTATCACACATATCAAAGATTATTTTAATTGCTCGTTTTGTGGTTTTGATTTCTTTTTGTTTGCCCTCAGTATTTTGTATGCAGGAAACGCATTTAAATTTCTACGCTATCTTAGCACAAGCATAACATTTACACAAAACAATCACAAAGCTCGTTTTATGAATTATTCTCATGGCATAAATGTGGTAGTGCATTATTACAGAATGCTGAATGAATGAATGAACCAAAAATATTCTAAATTAGTCTTTCAATTTGGTAAAGTTGGTTGTTTTTGTTGACTACATTTTGTAAAAGAGCTTTTAATCACAGACACCATCACAACAAAAAAAGGCATTACGTTTTAAACACAAAATCTGGGTGTTTTCTGGGTGCTGCCCTCTCACTGTAACTTTACAGCACTGTTACCATCTGTCCTTTATGAGAGCATTACTTCCTGTTTTCCATTTCCATACAGTATTGTGTGCAACCCTTTAGCCATTTACATAATTGCTGAACGATTTTAGTCTAAAACTGATATCCAAGTGAATGTCACTGGATTGAATTAAAGCGTAAAACAACAGAAGAAAAGGGAAAAAAATAAAATGAAGATGTTTGTGAAATTAGTAGCGAAGCATATCTAATTTTTTTCTTTTTTGCTCTCTTTCTCTCTCCGTCTCGCATGGCCCTTAGTAACCTAATCAGGGCTGGCTTTATCTGGTAATCCACATTTAAACTTTAACCTGTAGGGGGGCTCTTTGTGCTAGTTAATGTAAGCATAAAGGCAGACCAGCCTGAATGACTAATCAGATTAATCATATTTCACAAGACTAAAGAGCTTCTCTAAAAGGCGGCAGAATTAGGCCTACATCCATCTGAGGGTGATGGGGGAGAGAAGGGGGAAAAAACTCAAACGAAACAATTGTATCCTTGACGAAATGATGGCTTGGAATAATTTAGTGTTCAAAAGGCAAGTTTTTAATCAGCTCAGCTGTCTAAAGCTTTACATACTTAGGGCTTTTAGGTCATATTAGACAATAACGCTAGCAAATGGCAAAACAGAGTCTGGGATCAATATACATGTTTTGACCTCAGAGGAAATGCATTGTATAAGAAGCTAGTACAAAATGTAACTGATTTTATCTTTGTTTCAGACTAACTGATGTTAGCTAATGCTACCAGTTAAAACTGTATCTTGTTACAAGAAGAAAAAACAGCCCATATACATTAAGAGATGGGTGTTGTTTCTTCCAACTCTGTTTACTGATGAATATTCATGCCTGTGTAAATGTGAGCTTCTTAAACTCTGCATTATTTATGACAACACACACGTTTCACTTTGTCAGAGGGTAAAGTCAATTACCTGTCAAACGGCAAATGCTAAATGGTGCAATTCACGTGAGAGCGCTATATCAAGAGTCGTGTGTAATTTTTAGCTGTTTTCCCTGTGTCAAACATCTGTTGACAGAGCGAAGAGCATTCTCCAAGAAGGAAGTGTTGTCTTTAAGTAAGAAATAATGTGGTAAGTGTAAAGACTCAAATCTGTACTCCACCGAGCGATATTATTAAGAGAAATGGAGGAATATGAATGTGCTGTTGTGTTTTTTTTATACCACAAATGATCTGTAATTTATCACAAATGAGGGGAAAGGCTGTATTTAAATGATCTAATTGCAACCGTAGGGCTTTTCCTGGAACTGTGTGTAGAGGCACCAGCAAAATAGGAAACACAGGCTTTGAGGCCATAGGAACAGAATAGCATGTCACTTTTCAACCGTCATCATATCGGTTATAATTTTCATTCCATTAGGTTATGGCACATGCTATCAGGGTTTTCATATCAAGCAGTCAAGCATGTAGTCCTCGTCTTTCCACATGCAGTACTGTAGATTCACTGACAATTGTTCCCGTCTCTTGACTGCAGAACGTATATGACATGTCATGTTAGGCCCAAGACATCTGTTCTTCTTCTTTTTCCCTCTGGGATGTGTGGGATTGTCTGGGATTATGTATGAATAAAGATACACTTTCATGTCTTGTTGCAATTTAAAAAAAAAGTGTGGCATTCAATACAATTTTTGTTGCTTTTTCTTTTAATTCAGAAATTATTTATATATTTGATTTATATTATAATTTGTTTTATTTTATTAGCAACAGTGCTGGAGATATAATTAAAGTGAACTACACATTTTAAATTAAAATTCAACTTCATTATTATTTTGTTATTTCATCCGTGTTGTTAACTTGATTAAATGCACTGTCAGGAATTCATGCTTTGTAATATACAAGCAATTAGATTCATCTCTTATGCTTATTAATTCTCTGGAACATGACACAGGGAGCAGGTTAGCAGAGGGCAAGTGCGGTCTAAACAGTCGGGGTTGCACAGTCAGGTTGTTAGTTATACAAACGCACCGGTTCACTTCTTCACAACAAGGGTAATGTCCACCTCCCAGCGGCTCTTAACTAGGGTTTGACTCCATCTAGTGGTTCACTGAGCTTCCTTCAGTCCTGAGTAACTCCATGACCAGCAGGCCTTCACAGAGCACACATGCCATCATTGACACACGCTCACAAGAACATAACGCCCTTTGTATGCTGTAATCCTGTGTTCAACATCTACAGTAAGTTTCAATTAAAAACCAATTAGGAGTAAATTATATACTTAGAGATTTACAGAAGAAAAAAATAAATAGAGAAGGGATCAAAACTATTTTAGGAGGTTAGCCTTGTGATGAAATTGATGGGCTATCTACATGAACATGTGAGCTTAGCCCATCCTCCAAATCTTGGTATTATCCTAATTCACAAAAAAATAAAGTTGTCGCTGTCATTCCGATTTTCTCTACTTTTCAAAATTAGAATGAAGTTGCCTCCATCTCCGTTAATCGAGCAGATTACTTTATGTAAAGAAACAATCTGGAAGATTTTCCATCATAATCGTGTAATTGACCCCCTCTCTTTGACAGGGCAATTTCCACACTTATTAAGGTTCTGACACACTTGAAGTAATCGTATTAGTGCTTTATATAAATGAGCCGAATATTGTGTATTAGCATGTGTGCACTTCAGGGTAATGGAAGGCCGTCTTTACCCCAACGCATGATGTCTCTATCATCTGTATTCTGAGGAAGAAAATGACATGGCGGGGAACAAAAATAAGCACAGGCCTCTGGACTTAGTCAATCATAAAATTACTCATCACCTTCCCCTCATCTTAAAAAGACGCCTGCGTCGCGCCGCAGCACGGGTCCACAAACAAACATCGCAAAAGTGACGATGACGTGAGCACGCTAGGCTAGTAAAGAAATCTCGAATTTCATTACACCGAGGTAAAAAGCATCGCCATCGGACCCCTGGATCCTAGGGCCTCTTGAGCGAAACCTTCAAACTTTTTTTTCTGACCCTTAGTGATGCTTAACAGGCTTGACATTTCGCCCAGCCGGCATCTGTAAACACTGCAAAGGTAGAGAGGACGAAGTTGCAGTGTAATAACTCACTAGTGCAAAATGAGACCGCTCGCTGGGCATGCCGGAGGGAAGAAACCCTCCTCGCGCCACTCCCCTCTGGCGAGGAATGCTCACTCTAGAAACTAGCTTCTAGTTAGGGTTCTGCCACATCCTGGTACTTTTATCTACGACCTTTGACCCCGGGCACATCTGGAAACTTAGTTGGAGTCCAGAAGATGAGGATGTTTTCTTTACTTTTCTTCAAAAACCTTTTATGGAAGACAGCAATGTTTTCTTCTCGTCCTCAACAGAGTGGTTTGTCTCAAAGCGGGAGCGTGTAAAAATGGCTGCACTCGTTATGAACTCCTGCATATGGAGTGTTTGGGCCGAGACTGCATGTGGGACGGTCTAAGACAGAGAAGACCACGTCGTTGGCCCAGGGCTTTATGGTTCTTAAGATCTCAGAAGGGCAGATAAACATCTCAGGGAGGTTCAAGGTCCAGGAATACAAGGCCTATGAGGCTTTGAAGTGTCGTGATGGTCTTGCTTAATAGACACAGCACGCATGGCCAAGGCAAACACTCCATTGTAGGATATTTTGAGGTTACACATAGAATTACATCTGTGATCAAACACATGGGCTGTTTATTTAGTTAGCTCATGGAGATGAACTGAACCCTCTTGATGTTAACCGGTACAAGATGGTTCCATAACCGCCTAGAGGCCTTCTTTTGTTCAGACCTTTCCATCCAAGAGAACTGGGATTGGTTTGTTTGCTTTGAATAACTTGGAGACTCTAAAACCACCGACACAAGTTTTTGGATTTGTGGTAACTTGTAAACACACCAAAGTACACAACGGGGTGCGTTTGACAGTAGATGAACGCGTGGCCTCTTGAACCGAAACTGTTTTGGCACGTCTTGAGAGACCTGTTGGAGACACTCTTAATGACATGATCTGAAAATGGAATCGTGGAGACAGATGAAATAATTGTAGCGGTGCAGTGATCAATCATATCTCATTTTGTGGTGTTGGTTTGGGCTGAGGTTTGGATGGAAAACGAGAGGTGGATGTGGGAACACCATGACGATAAGATCACCATGATGGCCATCCAAAGGATGTGGAATCCTCTTTAGCCAGCACGACTGGTTTTTTTATATGGGCTTCACGCTGAGCGGGCCAAGACCGTAACTGCAGCCTTGTTTGACTGAGGTGACATTTACTAGTCGTTTCTCTCATGCTGGTCTTCCATGATTCTCACATTTCTGTTTCTCTGCTTCATCTTAACGGCATTTCTCCTTTGCTTTTACAGTGCTCAGAATTCAAGCTGGGCGTAGCGACAAAGTTCACTCTCAGAGTTTCTACAGACATCAGATGTAGGTCTCTGGGGTTGTTGGATTCACTTGAAGGTCCTCGAGGGAGTATTTACACCTGTCTATCAGAGTCTAAGAAAGATTATCTCATAGGTCTAGTTATGCCTTAGAGGGCTAGTTTGCTCATATTGAGTCTCAGGCGTATTTAGTTGTGGGAGAAGACAATGTAATTCCCTTGGCTATTTAGACCCCTTCAGGCCTAGTGTGCCCAAAAAAGTTTTCAAATATGCAACGCATTTAGTTTTTATCACAATCCTGACACTTTTATATATGGTTATGCCTAGACTTTTTACACATAGAATCAGTTGATGGTTAAGAATTAGTAAGCATGTTCTTGATATCACTGTTTCTTGCGGTAGTTTGTGTGTTTTGAAAAAGTCAATAAACGGGCCTCCCCCAAACACTTATTTGACATAATCAGGAAATTATAATCAGCTTAATTTATACTTTTCTAAAATACACTGTACTAAAGGTTATTTTAAAAACGAGAATAACTGTGGTTCAGGCCCGGAGTGGCTAATCGGGAGGACCGGGACAATTCCCGGTGGGCCGGTCTGATGTTGGGCCGCAAGGGCCGGT
>JAUCMS010000052.1:8178007-8190061 GCA_032357445.1 Enteromius radiatus | reverse complement strand
ATAGGTTGTGATTTAAAGTGGGCCGGTCTGAGGCATGAAACTCCAGGGCTGAAAATGAGTCCCACTCCGGCCCTGCTGTGGTTCGTCACTTTTTATGTGGCTTAGATCTCTTTCTTCTCTTTATTATCTTCAAAATAATAAAAAAAATGTTGCTGTTTTGATATAATTAAAAAAAAGACATTTAGTGGTACCCTTTAAATTTACTTTATAAAACCTCACATTTTCGATTAAAAGAACAGTAGTTTACCCCAAAATGAAAACTGGCTGAAAATGTACTCACTCAGGCCACCCAAGGTGTATTTGACGAGTGTGTTTCTCACCAGTACTTCTGCAGTGATTGGGTGCCGTCAGAAAGAGAGTTCAAACAGCTGATAAAAATGTTTCAATAATCCACAAGTAACCATACCACTCCAGTCCAGAAATTAACCTCTTTTTAAGAAACTAATCCATTAAGGCATTTAACATTTTAACCCATTGCTTTTCCCCAACTGTTGCTTTCAAGCAAATCATCATTTTTGTTGTGTGTGTGTGTGTGTGTGTGTGTATCTGCTTGCTGTTTATTCAGTGTGTTTACTTTTATTTTCCATAAAAAGTAGCATATAAATCATAGTAGTTTTATTTTAAGGTATCCTTGTTAGTTGAATTATAAAAATAACTACAGAGTAATATTATTTAACAACATGTATGTGTGTCGCCAAAAGTTTAGATTTAGGGTTATTTGCTTGTAAGTATGCATAATGCACAGTTATTACAACAGAAAGTATGTAAGGACAGTGTAAAAAAAGTGTTGCAGAAGTAATTCGAAGAGTTAAAGAGCCACATTATTAAGCGGGTTTACATTAGCATTTGTAATCAAGGTACAGCAGGTTTTGTGTAAATGAAGTGCAGTCTCCATCTCTCTGTCTGAATGTATGTGAAACAATGTGTAATCAAATGTTTGATATGGACTACTGTGATATTCTGCTTGTGTTGCTTTCTTTGCAGTCTTTTGTGGACTTAACAGCTAGGACAACCGTAGTCTGATTAATGTATATGCATGATTGTATAATTTCAATTAGCCTTAAGCATTTGGAAAACATTTAAAATTAAAAAAAGAAAAAAAAAGAAAAAGTGGTTTAAGTACAACTGAAAACTGCATGTATTTTAATTCTGTGCATGTTCTCTTTCTGGCTTTATTACTTGCAGTCACAAATCTCTTTTATTGCATGGATTATTCTGATATGTTGAGGCAAAGTGCTTTGTTCAGTATCCAAAAGTGACGCGATGCATGACACAGAGCCTTTGCGTGATGTTTCTGGTTTCCCAGATATATGATTCATTACCTGGTAGTAAGTCCTGGTACATTTGACATATCGTTAAGCTTTCGGTTTTTACTCCAGTTTAAATAGCTTCGGTTTCCTCCGCGAACACCCTTCCCTGTAAAATAAATAACTATATTTAATGAGATATGAAATGCATACAAATGTCTACTGTCTTCACGGTTAATTGCAACTTGTCACCCAAAGCATTTGTTGATGTATTGCTTATGCTGGTAGGTTTTTCCAACTTTAGAGTTTCACTCCTTATATCTACAATGTATTCAGTGTTTCACTTGCAGATATAACTAAAGCTGGGGTGCATTTCAGAATTCACTATTTAGATATTCTGAACACATATGTATGAATAATAATTAGTTGCAATACTGTGTATGTTTGACGGTTCTACAAGAAGATTGCTGTTTTATCTTCACAGAAGACCCTGTGAAAAGCATCTATACTTTTTAATGAAACAACATAACATGCATCATTCATTCATTCAGGTTTAGTAAAGAAATGGCACAACAATGTTAATTGTAATATTACGTTCACTTTTCCAACAGTTGCTCCCAAGGGTTCCTGTTTCTTCTGTGTGTGTACTGCCTCATTAACTCAAGTCTGTACTGTGTCTATCCACTCCATTGGTAATTTTCGTTAACAAAGAATGACTGTCAACAACTCTCATTACCGGATGAGATGTTCATTCGTATTCAAGAATAATAGTGCAATAATACTTACATCTTCACAAGCCAGTGTTTAAAAGAACGACTGGTATCTCCAAGCTGCTCGGACTTGGTGGTGTATGATCAAGCTGGCGTCCAATGGCTTTTGCCAAGCTGCGTAAATGAGCTGCTAAAATTGCATAGTGAAGCCAATGCATAAAAAAACAGGAGAAACTGAGGAGGACCAACAGACCGGGTTCTTTCCACAGATAAGAGCAATTCCCCTAAAGACATACCAGAATCAAGGACTCCTTGGTGTTGTATTTATTAGAGACCCCCCACTCTACCTCGAGCGTATGGCATGCTCAGTGAAGCAAAGGCAAGCTTCAGATCAGGCCAAGTCGCATATCTGTGTCCGCATAGATTAGAGGAGGTCATGCCATGCTAATGAGAATCATCGCTATCAGCCGTTAGCAAAAACAACTAGCTAATTGCTACGCTTGTTTACAAGACAGTACGTCCTGAATCAAAAGGTTAATTATATCTGTAACAGACGTCTTAATTTGTAATCGGACCCCATGTCTTTGGTTCGCCCGGGTGTTTATCTCGCTCATTCTCCTGTCTTGGTCTTTTTCGTGTTTTGACTTTTTCTTTCTCTGTCTCAAAGGAACATGGTGACAAAAAGGCAACATCCAGTTATGGCTGCCTGCATGTTTCTTGATAAGCTTCAGGCACTGACACCAGCCTATTACTTTCATTCTCAGGAAGTGCCATAATTAGCAAGCACCATCAGGCAAAAGAGTTAATGCCACAGAGGACGTATTCCTCTCAAAGTTTTTCTCACCCCGAAGGTTTCCCATAGCTCAGGCAGTCTGTTAGCTCACCCTGAAATTAAATTTGTTTAGTTGCTGTGGAACATCAACAACGGCACAGAAAAAATTAACAATATGTTAGCTAATTATGCTAATGCTCAATTGTTCTCGCGTGGTGATATGTCGACTCGGGGAACGGAGGCGTTACACTTCCATGTTGTCATGAGCTGGCTGTAGGCCAGGACTCTATGCTCTCTCCGTCGTTCTTCACCTGAAGGCAAGAAGACAACTGTCTCATTCATCCTGCCAAAGTCATTACTGTGCGTGAGGAAGAAGATAAATATTGTTGTAGATGCCCAAGTTTCCACAAATGAGATTCTTCCAGCCAGATCGCTCCAGCTATCCTTGGCGGTCTAAGCTGAGACATGGATCTTGATAATTTGTTGTGTTTGTACATTATCGGTTGGTTCATAGAAAACAGACAAACCACAATCAGCGAGAATACTGGGCACGAATTACGCTTTGCCATATTACTGACGTTTTTGTGTAAGGCTGCGATTTTATAGTACATGTTAGTAAGTAAAAATAAATGTATAAATATGCATTTCAAGTATTGTAATTAATTTTGTAAACCCCCTGTGTTTGTGCTAATTTTTTTTTTTTTTTTAATTAAATAAAAAAGCGATTTAGATTTTTTTAAATTATAAACAAACCTTGTTTTGCTTTAAATGGGAAAAAAGCATAATATTTCACTGTTTTAATTTATCATTTATTTTAAAAAATACTTGTGATTGATTATTTTTGCAAAAATAGTTGTATATACTACATGTAAGTAATGTTTACGTTTGCTTTTTTTCATTTCAACTAAATTTTTAATTTACTATTGATTAATTGATTGATTGCTTGAATGGAGTAATCGATGATTGGGATCATTGTGGTTATATGAGGGTAACTACAGTTCCTAAAAAAAACAAAAAACAAATGGTACATACTTTGTCCACACTTTCAAGTTTTGTGATGACAAAACATTGGTCCTTCTGACCTATGCATATACACCTATGCATTTTGTACACAATATGGATAGAGAAATTGATATCCAATGTGACACAAGAAGCTGTTCTGTTTCTGTAGCTATTCATAATGGAGTATTGGCTAATTAAATATTACAAGAACAAACCAGTCAGTGTACTGGTGCCGATTTGAAAGGAGTAGACTTATTGTCCAGACTGGTGTCTTAGTGAAGACATCTGTTCGCTGGTGTAAATTACATGTCACACTCAATGAAAACTTTAAATAGAGACCACAGGACGTACGGCGGAAAAAAAACCCTCGCGGTATCCAGCAGCTTAAGTGTTGGAAAAGCCCAGCTGAAACATCACTGTTCCAGAAGCCCCAAATCACTTGCTCATTCTTGAGCTAGATGTTAGCGTCAGCGCTGTTGTGTGTTTCTAACCCGGTCATTGATGCTACAGCCCCTCTTACCTCCACAAACGGGGTGAAATGGTTGAGAGAAATCTGAACGAGCCACAGTAAAACCTGAGCATCCCAGCTCGCTGTATCTACGGCCGGCCTTAACGATTCTCTGTAGGGCCTCCTATGGTGCGAGTCCATATTTATGTTGGCAATATATGCAAAAGAATTAAACCCGTAAAACCTCACGGCCACACAAAGCTCTCATTAACTTGGAGGGGCCTCTATTCACTATGACCCCGTTTATTTATGCTGTGTGGATAGAGACGAAAATCCTCATCGCTTTTAGCCATTCTCTTCTGCTTTCACACAATATTTTTTTTTCCAAGCGTCACTTTGTACTCGCAATCAATAGACTGGATTTATAGCGGCAAAATATGCCCTTTTGTTTTGATTGCAGTTGAGTGATGCTGTGTCAATATCAGGGACTGTTTTTCTGCTCGTTTCTGAGAGCACAAGAAAGAACTGGGAGTGTTGTCTGTTGCATGTGTCCATAATGCAACGATGACCCACTGTGTTACAAAAAAGACATAAAAGCATCGCTATTTATTTTACATTAAATCTAATTATTCATTGATCCAACAACGATGCAATATGTTCTTGCTAAAAAAAGCACTTCATTTTATTACAACACACCGATTGCTGATGTCACTATGGGAACTATTGCTCTTGTGTGCACATGAAGTATATTCCAGTCTGCACCTGCTTTAAAATTTACTATGTTGACATTAATGATCATTATGAAATGAAAAGTGAGGCCAAGCTCTTTAAGTGTGGAAATCATTCGTACGCAAGGAGAAAATGAGTGCTGTACCAGCAATGACCTTTGACCCCGGCATATAAGCCGCCTGCAGTTACAGAAGATGGAGAGTTTAACGGACAAAGGGCAAATCTGACAGTGTCATGTGTCATTTTTATTTTTCTGTGATCTCAAAGTAGCAATATGTAGCGTATAATATAAACAAGCCTTTCTACATAGCATGCAGTTGAATGTGAGTATGAAGATGTGTTTCATTAAAACATTTAATACAATTGTTGCTAATCATCTCAATGAGCGATAAAAAACTGTTCTACTATATGTTAGAAATTAGCCACTTAGTAACATTCTGTCATTACAGTCTTTATGTATTAAGATGTTTTTAATATTTAACTGTTACTTACAGTAATTAGTTAATTCTGGTTTAAAGCTACTTAAAGTACTCAAACATATTAGTGTAGAGTTCATATTCATATTATTTTATTCCACAATCAAAATGTTTGATAACGGACTTTATAAGTGATTTAAGACAATAATAATTTAATTGTGTTTTAGGCTTTGTCTGTTAGCTTAGAGAACAGTGATTTACTAGTGTAATCCCAAATGTTTACTTTTCAGCAAATACACTTTTTACATTTCTAGTTTTTCTTCGTTGATGAGAATGGACCAAACATATTGATGGCTTATCTCAGAAAAAAAAAAGATAAAGACAAAAAAAATATATATATATATATACTGTTTTTGGTAAGCGAGTGTTGTTGTTAAGATGGATGAAGGCTGGTCACAGTTTGCTATGTCAATCACTGCCACTTTACCAATCATGTGACATACTTGAACCAACCACAGTATGTGTTTTACTGCTTGACTCCACCCACTCCGGACATGTCTGTCTTCTAGGTCTCTCTCATGTCCAAAAACAACTGTGATTTGTGGAAACGCTAGCCACACGGCTAGCGGCACACACACACACAGGCACACACGCTCACCTCTAAAGAGAGCTCTCAGCTTCAGCGGGCGGTCTGAGCTCTCCTCGTAAAACAAACAGAAATCTCGCTGAACGTTTTACCTGCTCGCCTCGGCAAAAGCAGCAGAAATACAGTGGAGGACTGAAAACATTTGCTGTCTCCCACAGGGCAGGAAAAGGGCATAAAAAAGAGAATATTATCAAATAAAAAAGAGAAATAAAATCACAAAATAAAATTTTACACACTGCTGATACATGATACAGTACATTAAAAAGTGCATATGCCACAAAGCCTTTTTTTTATCTATAATGTATTGTTTTACAGTAAAATTTGAACGTTCTCTTTGCAAATATATTACCCCCTAAATATCGCTAGCTTTTGTTGTGAATATCTTACATAGCTAACTACTCTTGAGTATAAGTACAAGTATAACTACTTTTAATTATGAAAATCTTCATAGCAGCATCAACATAAGCACACAAAGCAATTCCCGCAAACGGTAGCCTGTAGTCTAGTGTCACATTTCTAAATGAACTAGAAAAATCAAAAGAGAGAAAGCTGTCATTTAATTAGGCCAATCTTCTTCTTATTTAATCCAGAATGTCACGGTGTCCAGCTGCGTCATTCCTGACAGGCAAAGAATGTTATAGCCTCAGCAGTTTCCTGTCTTCACAATCAGGAGGAGGGCATGATAGAGAGAGAGAGGCAATATATTTCCAATTTGCTATTGAAAACACAGTTTACAGAAATAGATGAGTTTCAAATTAGAGGCAAATAGACAACCTATTTACAGCACGGCATGACAGCGAGCAGATTGCTCATAGTGAGATTTGCCTATCGCCATGGCTGGTTAATATTTCAGAGCTGTTAACCTCGGTTGTGTGTGAAGCAACTTTAGACTGACAAAATCTGTGAACGCTTCCCCATTGTTACAATATCTACATCTCCAAAATAAAGCTGATTTGTATTTTTTTTTTGGCGTGCTGTTGGTGATGCGGTTCCTAGTGGCCGTCGGATGAGACGCAGTTATTCGGGGAGGTGGAGCGCAGTCGTGTGCATGTTGGAGGCGTTTGATTGGCCTGCCAGGAAGTCAGTGGGAAACTCTGATTTTAATTTCCTTGTTACAGCTGTGAGCTGCATGACAAAACTTCACTACCTGCACGCATCTTGAAATAAGGATGCTTTTCATTTAAATTTTATATCTAGCCCACTGACATGATAAAATGATATTTTATTTACCAGATGTCTCAAACGTTCATATTCAGTGAAACAGTTCAGTACTATTTGACATTAAATCTATTGGATATTTTTTGTAAGTTTCTTAAGTAAGCTACTGCATAAGGTATCACAAACGATGCATTTAAATCATTTTTCAATCTGAGTTCAATTTAATTATACACAAATATATTTAAAAAAAATTCAAAATGTATAAATTACAATTTTTATACAAAATGCTTTATTAACTGAATAAAATAACTATTTAATAGTTATTTAACTAGCTAGTTTTTAGACATTTGACACATTGCTAACTAATAGTTTTAGCATTTCCAAATGTATACATTAATATATTTATAAAATTCTATAGTTATTAATTAAAATAAATATTCAGTCGTTCTTTAAGCTAGCATTATCCTGTTTCTACCTATAACACAATGGTATCAGAAGCTTCATTGCCATCTATCGACGTTGTTCAGCATAATGTCAGAGTTTTATTACACTGCTTGTAAGTTTCAGAAAATGTCTTACACAGTAATTATTTCCTATATAGACAGGGTTGGTACAACACAAAAGAAACAACTTAGTTATCATCACTCACATAATCTTTCTTCCTAACTGTACCGATGTCACATCGGTTTTCTTCTGGCTTTATGCCTTTTCTGCTTCTTCTCCGTAAATGTATTGATTCTCCTTTTATCTCTGGTTTTAAAATGTGAAAACAAGCAACAATTCTGTTTGATGTGTGAAATACAGGTGATTTTAAAATGTGCGCCATATATCCTATAACTGCACACTTTTTACACAAAACTACACAGAAGACTACAGTTTATCTGACGAGAGTGTATGCCATTCAGATCACCTTTCACAAAAAACTTACAGCCCAAAAAGTTATTTCAAAATTCATAATTCCAATTTAGTACATCTGCATCTTGACTTCCAGTAGGCCTACCGAATTTTATAATGAATATTAAAGGAAGTATAAGTCTCTTGCAAATCAAATTCAGTCTCATTGCAAGTCACCTGGGTTTACCAGAAGCTGTGCTTTCATTGTGGTCTCTCTGGTCTTCAGCGCAGACAGAGGAGCTGTCAGTCACGTCAGCACGGCTCTGATGGGCATGTGGTAGCTCTCAGAGGAACTCCTCAGCATCTCGGCTCATTCCTTTGGCTGGTCTCTGTAGACATCACTAATTACTGCAATTACGCATGCAGATAACGCTCAGAGGTGTGCTGATGTCACATACGATGTTCATACAGGACTGAGTTTGAATTCATACCTACCGTATGCTGTTGCTAATCGGCTGTCATGAATAACTACACAATAATAGTGTTCTAAAATCATCTAAACTTTACCTCTGTAAATATCTGGGGACTGTCGCTAAAAGCTAATGCTCTGTCATGTTGGAAATACAACCAAATCCAACCCTACACCTACCCAGTAGTGTCAACTGATATAAAAAAGGAATTTGCTGAAGTAACCATGCTATTTCAACTACCTTTTAGGCAGATTTGAACTGCTTTGTTGAACCGTAGGTACACAGGATTTGAACCAGAGCTCCTCGCCTCTCAAGTACATCTCTGTACTTCTCTAAAAACCCATCGATATGAAGCTGGATATGTTCAAAAACGTTAAAAAGCTTCCATTTCCAAGTCATAACCTGATATCCTTCAAGTAATTGTGCACAATTATGCTTTATTAATTGAAACTCTGTAAATAATAATAATATTACAACTTAAGGCATCAGTTTTACTGCCTCTAGCACTCATTTCTTTTGGAAACTGCAGTGATTAAGTATTTTGTGTGTACCCAGGTATCATGGCTATTGTTATAGCTCAAATTATGATTACAGATTTATACAAATCTCTAATACTAATCATGTTTTATAGATCAGTATAATGCCCATATTTAATATGTAATGTAGCGCATGCAGAGATGAAACAAATAATAGATTGATGGGGTAGTTGGTGGTGATGGCGCGAAGAATTAATTCATTAGCACAATACAACTTGGCTAATAAATTAGCACTGAGATTTTATTACGTCTCGCACAGAGGGCACAATATCACATGCACTTTGGAGCGGCTGTTTGTTAAAATGTTCTATTTTATTACAGCCCCTCTAATTTACTGGCGACAAGCCTGCAAGCCACCCAGCTAGTGTGTGTGTGTGTGTGTGCACTTGGGTGTTTGGGTGCTCATGCCCAAACTGTGCCGGGTGTTGCTGGAACTTTTCCATGCATCATAATTGTTTGCTAATTCACTATGCTAATTAAGTCATTAATTCTAGAACAGGAGATCAGATGCAGCACAAAACTAAATAAATAAAGAATTAAAGTGCTGCGTGTTACCGCTGGGCTACCGTTTCAGTCAAGCATTAGAAATGCAAACTGTCTGGGATGGAACACTTGCTTTGCCCAAGGCCAACACCGTGATGAGAGCACACACACACACACTCAAACTGAGTTAATGTGTGTTTGAGGAAGTATTCTGTTCACTTGCTAATTAGTGGTGTTGCTAAGACAAGCATCAATATTGCTACTGCTCATAATTAATGTTAGGGTGTTCAATCCTAAATGTTCAATTTTGGCATGTATTTTGTCCTCTAACAGCAGAGACTTGAATGATATCTCAGATTGTAATTATAAAAAAAGTACTTACCACTTACAGCCTTTATCTGGTAAACATAGGACCATGGGCTTGAGTTGTAGATGATGCCCATTTAGGAAACAGCATATAAGACTCATGAGTTGGCCCTTTAGCTTGTACCAGTAAGCAACCACCATAACAACCATACATACATGTTATAAAATACCTCAGAAACCACATAGCAATGCTCTAGTGCCATGCAAAGCATCCCAACATTCTGCTTATAAAATGTAGAAATCTAGCTACAATAGTTTCAACACTGTGGCTGACCCTCTAACCTGATTTTACCAAGCGCAACATGTCCCTGGAACAACACTGTGATTAACCAATGAGATTTGAAGAAACAACCTACAGTTTTTGTGAAGTTACAATCAGTGTTTGGTGCTTGTACGTCAGTCGTCTATCATTTCCTCTGATTTTATGCATTACTCATGGGTAAGGTTAGGTTTCGGTGTAGAGATATGGTCAAGATATTTTTTCATTAAAAATGTTGTTGCAGGGTCAACAAAATATGTTGACCAAGGGATACATCGAATTTGGCAAAATGGTGGCCTATATTAATGCCTCATCAATGACTTTGTAAAATGTTTTATAAATGCTAATGAAGGTGTTTTATATTGACTGCCCATTCACACCCTTTAATAACCACTAGATGGCAGCAGTCAGCACTCTAAACCAGGAGCTGCTTATGGAGGCCAACACACACACACACACACATATATAATGGTTTTGTATTGAGGACAACTATTTTGACAATAGAGCAAGCTGATTTCTTGGCCAGTAGTCTTTACCAGCAGATGAGGCCATGTTAACTAGAAAGAAACCTTCCCTTGTGCATTTTTAAGACTGGCAAAGATCTTCAGGCTACATCCTGCTCTTTTTAAGGTCAATGAAAGGGCTCTGCAATGGTACAATAAGTCTTCAGAGTGTTTGTTTTCTTTGTGTTTGTTTATCTTGACTTTGCAAGGAGGGAACTTGTAGAAATTGCATCATTGGAGACCAAGAGTTGAGTGTACGACTCATAAACATCCTTTCTGTATCTGATCGCAGGGGGATAAGATCACTGTCAACTGGTAGTTAGCTGGGATCGTCTGCGCAGCACAAATAATGTCATCATTTCAACAGAAAAGCCTGAATATTATCTGTTTGCAGTTTCATTATTTAATAGAATAGCTTTTAAAGTCTACCCTTAGAGAAAGTACTTTTAAAAACAATTCATCTTACAGACATAATATACTTAAATATATATATATATATATATATATATATATATATATATACCTTTATATTTAAAACAAAAAAATAAAAATAGTTCACCCAAAAAAGAGAAAGTTTCAAAATGAAAATGTACCATTAGGTAAAAGATGTAAATGAGTTTGTATATTTTAACAATGTTCAAAACCTTTGTTCATCTTCGAAAATTCTGTAACATGTAACTCGGGGGAAGATAATGGGTGAGTAAATCTTTTTTTCTTCTTTGCGCATCAAAAAGTATTCTGGCACCGTTGTTGAGCTGCTGATGTCACGTGGACTGTTTTACTGACGTATTAAGTTTCTGGACCCGGATCATTTCAGTTATGTTGCTGCCTATGGAGGGTCAGAGAGCTCTCTGATTTCATCAAAAATACCTACATTTGTGTTGTGATATGAGCAAAGTTCTTATGGGTTATCATTTTATAATATCATTGCGCCTAGAGCACCCACGGTACGGTAGCAGAGTTCCTTGATTATTAAGTTTGAATGAGAGTAAGGTTCCTAGTCATATCAGCCTAGAAAATCTTAGTAAACAATGTAACTACAGACGAGTCAAGTTTTAAACTGAAAAAAGTATCAATATTCTTTGGTCATTTTTGAGCGAGATGTTAATGGTCTAATCAGATTCAATGATCTATGCTAAGCTGCAGCTAAAAGTGCTACTGTGCTAAAGTTCTTTAAAATGTATAGTAAAACATTGAATTTTTTAAAGTACGACTTAAGTCTAATATATATATAGTCATTAAAGTACCCGTTATTTACATTTTATTTAATATACTGTATATCATGTATACAGTATATTATATATATTTTTGAAAATATACTTTTTAAAGATATCAAGTGCTCTACAAGGGCACTTGATATCTTCTTTTTGACACTTCTTTTTAAAGGGGCCATACAAAGCCAATTTCCCACAAGCTAATATGATTCTTTAGGGTCTTAATGGAAAGTTTGTAATATAGTTTATTTTAAAATTTCT
>JAUCMS010000052.1:8165900-8177907 GCA_032357445.1 Enteromius radiatus | reverse complement strand
CTTTATCATTGTAGGGTGGTTATGTACACACACTCCCAACACACATGTCGGTCCAAACAGCTTGAAAAAGTGCATGTTGCACTGTATGAGCCCTTTAACAAGGTTGGATTCTAACAAAGACTTTACTTTTTGACAGCAAAAAACTGTTTCCATGAAATCTATTTTGTCTCACTTTTCAGCCAAAAAAACTATCTATTTGCATTTCAGCTTATATATCACAAATTGCATTAGTTCCAGTTTATTCCTGTTTTTTTCCATCTGCATGTCCCAGAAGCAGCACTATTAAAGGTTATTCATCACCTTTCAAGCCGTGTTCTTGTTTGAGCTGTGTAACTGATACAGCAGCTCTTACTGGCTCCAGATAAACTCTGTGGATGTGTTTGTGTGAGTGCTAATGCGCTCTCATTTAAATCTTATCTTGCTGCCAGACACAAATCTCTCTCAGTGGTGTTTTTTACACATTCCCATACGACTCGGTTCTTGATTCATTACCGTTGTATATTCCAGTGTATACTATATGTCAGTAAATAAATCCCAGTATTCACATTTCCCACTAGAAAATTGTTTTGCTGAAATAAAACCTCTCATGATAAATGCTTATTCTCAGACCTAGCAGGCTGTTGTGTCTCTCTCTCTCTCTTTTCCTCAAAGAGTTTGAGTTGTACTGTATGCAGAATATTCCCCGCCCATCTTTTGTTGCTTGTTTGAATTGAATTTCTTGATCATTTTGAATGGGATCAGATTCCTGCCCAAAGTATTGTAGTCATTAATTAAAAAAAAAAAAAAACAAGTGTGAAAATTTAAAAACGTAAGTAAAAATACTTTTGCACAATATTGCACAAGATTGTAGGCATACGACAGAATTTACAGCATACGCATGTTTGTTTACACTTCTTGGTAATTTTGTCTCAACTTAATTACATTCATTTATATGTTAGAACAAAATAACTGCATAACTTTGTTCTAATAAATGAATGAAATTACCAAGAAGTGTAATGTTTTATATACATTTGTAAAATTAATTTCTAAAAACACGTTTAAAGAATAAACAAATAGCTGTACAAATTTCAACAATTTATTTAATATTTTTAACAAAAATTTGTTCAACAAAACATGGAATCATACTTGTTTTTTATTTATTTATTTATTTATTTCAATTTAATTTGTATGCATACTTCTAATCTACATTATTATTATTATTATTATTATTTATTTATTTTTTTTTTTTATAAATCTCTCTCTCTCTGTATGTATGTGTATATATATATATATATATATATTTTTTTTTTTTTATGTCCCCCATGAAATGTCAGTTACAAAAAACAGTTCTGTCTTACATCAGTGGGTGGGATTGCCGGGAAGTTTTGAAGGGTCCTGTGAACAAGGACATCCTCTTTTATGAGCGCTATTCACAAAATCTATAGTGAACTATACAACCTTGTTGTCATAACATCCATTTTTGGGAATAATCCTGGCTTATCTGTGGGAAAATGATTATGTGTAAGTAGGTTCTCCGGGAAATGTCACAGAGTGTGTCCCAAATTAATTTCTCGGAATTCCTTCCTTTATGTTATATTCCTATGTGTTATAAAATATATAACTCGATATTCAAAAGTTCAAAAGTCTCACGTGGTATTTAAATTACTGACTAAATTAGTGAGACTGCTGATGTCCAGTAAAATACCATGATGACCTTATAAAAACATAAACCTTTATATAGACATCAAATATCAGAATGGAATGATTAGGCTTTTAAAATTGCCAAATCTTAAAATATTACCCAAAATCCTGTGTTTAGAGTTGTGAAAAGTACCCTAAAGCCTTACATTATTTCAACCCTGACAGCATGTTTGGAATTCATATAAACTAAATGCATAAATTCTGTCAGCATCATTTGTAATAATAAAGTGGTTAAAAAACTAGACATGAATTCAATAATTTTATATTTAAATTATGTTTCGTCTGATATTTATCACATGTAACATGTAACAAATATTACTTTTTTTCTTAATATTACACTTTTTTTATTATGTTTTTACCATGAATTAATGGTGTGTGTGTATATATATATATATATATATATATATACAGTATATTACTCTTAACAGAGTTACAGTATATGAGTGTAATAGTTACATAAGTGTAATATAAAGCATAGCAAAATATTGATACTGTACAAGACAGAAATATTTTAGAAATTAGCCAGGGATAATGTATGACAGCTGAAGAGAAAAATATGAGAGAGTGAGAAAGTACATTTTTCTTTTTGTTTTTTATTCTTAGCATCATGGAATGTTACATTGCATTTATTTGTTGTAATAAATACACTGACTAAATAAGAAATAACAACAAATTGACATGCTAATTAATATTAATGTTTGTACCAAAATCTGTAGTTTTAAAAATCATTCAAAATGCAAAAGAATAGCAGAGTCCATATCACAATAACAGTAGGAACAGATGAACAATATCACTGTAGTCACTTTGATTATTACATTAAAAATACATTGACAGCCAATCAGAATCAATCCTGCTTTAAAGAAACTGAGAATTTATAGCAGCACACAACAAAACTGCAGCATGTGATTAAAACAAACAGAATTTTACCGTCAGTCAGTGTAGATTATATAAGTATCAATAAGTATAAAAAACAAACAAACATATATGTACTGTTTTTATGTTCCTTACTGCACACTTCACCACGGTTTCAAAGAGGACTGAGTGGAGCTAACACACAGATTCAATAAATGAACAAAAAGGAATCTGTTGATGCAACATGTTATTTCAACTTCCCTTTACACAGATTTGAACTGTTTTGTTGTAACCATAGTTACACGGGATTGAACCAGAGCTCCTCGCCTATCAAATACATCTCTGTTCTCCATGAGTTACCATACAAACCTATCATCTATGAAAACCCATAGATGTGAAGCATCAGTTTTCAAATATCCCAATATTAAATTGTTTTGAAGCCATAACATTATATGACATTCTTCAAGTAATTGCATAAAAAAATATGCTTTATTAATCGAAATTCTGTAAATTTGTGAGTTTGACTGCCTCTAGTGTTTGGAAATGGCAGTGATATGCACTTATTGGAACGTTTTTTTCTAAAAAAGTATGTCTCGCTAAAAAGTGCACCCAGGTATGTTTATGCCATGAGCCCAGGTAGAATTTTTGGTGTGAATGGACCTCTCAGACAGGTTTTAGTTTGACATTTTTGTAGGGAAAAATATGTATGTGATACATGGAACACATGTCTACTGCCAAAAAAAGCAGGTATCAAGAGGAAAACACACATACATCAGACCAAATGATGGATGGAGGCTTCGTTCATATCAAGAGCTTCTGATTGAGGTGTGTTAAGTCAATCAGTGTCTGTGCTGTGACTCCAGCTCAAGGCAAATGAATCACAACTGTAATTTCCATCAGCACTGCAATTTTTCTGTTTTGCTGAAAACTGAGAGGAAATGGAACCAAAAGGACATTCTCTGAGGAAGGAAATACATTACAAATTCTTTGAAGTTAGGTTTACCACTACTACACTCATTCTGTCAACTGTTTTTTGGAAGAGAAGATCAACACACATGGGTTCAGCCTTCAGGTATATGACAAATGAATATTGTTAAAGCTTTCTGGTGAAGAGAACAGAGAGCTGGCATTGGTAAAGCCCTCAGTTTGTAGACGAGCAAAGTAATTTGATTTCCACATGGCTTGCTTTTTCACAGATAGCCATGTGTGCTGGCCTCGCAGCCATCCCAGCAGGCACAGTGCCTCTGATTCAATATAAAGAGTGCACATTAATCTGCCTGTTCACCACAATATTTCCAATGTGGCCATATTTTTTCTTAAACAAGTTTGCGTTGTCTAAAGATTGGTACAAATGTCAGACTGTTACTGTTTACAGAAATCTTGTTTCCGCCTGGGAAAAAAAGGGGAATATATATATATAATTATAAACTACTGTATGTTTCTAAAACTAAAATAGACAAGCGCAGACAGAAATGGGCGCATCAGTGATAAAGATAGCAAGTATTCAGAAAGCCTCTTAAAGGTTTTATGGCTGGTCAACTGCTTTATGGGGGATTTGGATCTTTGTACTAAGCTCAAACTCCTGTTAGACAATTAGGTGACATGATTTTCACATATAAGTGAAAGCTAAAATTACATCATTGACCTTTAGAGAAAACAAAAGACCAGAGATGGCACCTTCAAATTATTTAAGCAAATAGAAGAAGCCTACGTCCCCTTTGAGCACTATTCAGTAATCTAGCTCTTCTGCGGGGAAATAATTAAGAATGAAGGCAGTTTCGGAAATGACACACAGTGTGACCCAAATTAAAATTCACAGAATTCACACATTGAGTTATATTCCAGAAAATACATACCTAATGAAATTCAAAGTTGTCTTGTGTGGCATTTATATTACTCAAGACCAGTAAAGTGTCATATTCATGTAAAAGCATACACTTTATATAAATAGTCTGTATAAATGTCAACAAGCTGAAGGAAAAAAAAAATCTTTTTTTTAGATAATGTAATTTTGTTAAAAGTGATTTAATAAAATTGGTATAGAAAAAGTTAACGTTCAGGAACCAGTATCGAACTCAAGGTATCGATATTGGTATCAACATGTTTTGAATGATACCTAGCCCTAATCGTAAACCTTTTACTCATCATTCTTTTGTTGAATTGCCTTCTCTGTCCATTTGTAGACTAAAACATTGGTATTTTGTAAATATATAAATCCATCTTGGGACTGCTCCCTTCATATCTGTAACAGTTCAGCTGGAGGTGCCAGCGAAAACCACTGGATGGCACTCCAGCTCCAGGTGTCTGTTTCACTAGTTCCCACTCCCTCTGCGATCAAGTAGCTTGTTTGGCGGAGGCTAGGGTTAACAGATGCTCAGAGCCCAGCCTGGTCCCCGCGTGCCCCCCAGAGGAAGTGGAGAACCAGGAAACAAGGGACCCTTTGCAAGGGTCGGCCTCGGCTCAGGTGGTGGAAGGGGAGGCGGAGGAAGACAAAAAACGCAGAAGCCAAGGAAGGGAAATGAGTGACATTTAAGGCGGAGGAGAGAAGATTCGCGGGCAATCAATAATGGAGAGATTGGGGGCAGCTGATCGTTCGTTCGTGCGTGCTTCCTCCTGAAACTAGATTAATTGCTGAATCTTCATTTGTCTCCGTTGCTATCCCAGGACTCTTATTATGAACTTATGTCTCCGCCCACCTTGTCCGTTGACATGACTGCCATTCGTTCCTCCACCCCTTTCATGTGTATATAAGCCCCGTATGTCTTTGTGTTTTGACGGATCATTGTTTGGAGTTTCCCCAGTATTGCATTCTTTGTTTTCCTGTATTGGATTTATTGTTGTCGACCTCGCTTGCTCCGGACTCTCGATTTTGCCTCGTCCCACTGGACACTGTATACAGTTGTAATAGCTTGCTTAGTTAGCTGGTCTCATGGGACATTTTTAAATGGATTTTGAATGATTTGGAGGAATAAATGTCTGATGGTAGATATTTTGTTTGATTTAGTTATATATTGTTTTGTCAAATATTGTTGAAACATTTTTAATAGGAAATTATTGCACTTAAAGGTTTTTACTTATTGTGTGAAGAAACAATTGTGACACACTTTAGTCACTTATATATACTTATATACACACATATATATATATATATATATATAAAGGATATTATACCAAAACACCTTTATTTATTTATTAGAATTTTTTTTTCATATATACTTTATATTTTTTTTTAGTTTTGAAGTACACAAGTACACATTCAATTAGTCTTTTCACAAGGGACATAATGATAATTTGATACATATTTATTTCTCCAATAACCACATTCTGCCAAAATGGCACAACCCAGAAACAAACATTTCCCATGTTATGGCTGATTTCTAGTCTGGCAGTTGTAAGGGTGCTCCAAAATCTACAGTGAGTAGATGCAAAACAGGCTCTCCAGTGTTTGACCTTTGACCCCGATTCGGCTGACTGAAGTTCTGCTGGGCTTCAGTGACTGTCTGTAATGTGTGAGGGAGGGTGTTGATCAGGATAGCGGTGGTCCTCCCCTGGTGTCCCATCACTACTGTCCTGGGCTGACACTTCCTTATAGTGTCTGTGCTTAATTAGAGAAAGTGAGCCGAAGCTCGAGTCGGAGGATCTGTTGTGTCTGGAAAGGGAGGTTTGATAATATTTACTTGAGTGGTCTGCTTGGACTTTTATTAAACGTGCCACCAAACACCCTCTCACCATTACGCTGCCACACCAACCTTGACTGGGAGGAGTCTGGATGCTGGATCTTGGCTTTCAACCGAAGGCTCTACCAAAACGCACTAACACATGCTTTAAGTACAATATGTATTTTTTAAATACTATTATGTACCTTTAAGGTACTAATATGTTATTATAGGTGGACATAAGGTACAAAGATGTACCTTTAGACAGCATTTAATATGTTTAATTTTTTTTTTTTTTTTCATTTGGCCTTTTTAATGGAGGCAAAATTGTTCCGCCCATTTGTTAAAAATGTGATAGGACTTAATACCCATATGTCAGATATAGTCCAAATTAAAATTTGTGATTACAGCACAAGTCATATGGCTACGCTGGCAAAATAGCATTACTGTACATACAGGAATATGTACAAACTGGAAACACACATTCATTTTTTGTGACACTCTATAGGCATAATGGTTTTTAAATTGTACAAACTTGCCATACACCAGCCCTACACCTAATCCTACCTCTTACAGGAAACTTTGTGCATTTATAAGTGTTTTGGAAAATGGATACATGGAGTAATGTCATGAAAGGTCACCTTCTCCTTGTAATAACTATGCCATACCCCTGTCATTACACAAATGTATGTCCTCATTTGTCACACGTGTGAACTTTTTTTTTCAAAGAGCCTTAATTTTTGGCAGAGTTTCAAAAGGAAAGGTGACAAATGAGGCCATTAAATTACCCTTTTTTTCTTTTTTTGTAAAAAATATAAATGTCACGACCCTCACTGTTTGATTGACAAGTTGCACTGCATAGTTCTGTGAGATTTCCTGACCAATTGTTCCCATTGTCTCCTTTAAATGGGGTTTCGCAGACCCTCCTACAAACAGGACGTGGAATAACATCCTTTCCATTCTTATGGAAGTGGGCGCCAAACAGGGTCCAACAATTCAGTTAAAAGAATTTCCGTTGTCCACAAATGCAGTGTTTGAATTCTTGTGCCTCTCTGCATCTTTTGCAGAAGGTCATCATCACTGAGCAGAGACACTAACACTAGAATGTTCTAGAATGACAATTAAAGCGCTGTCATCAGGATATGGGACAGAAATAGTTAGACAAGTGGAGTCTGTCTTGAAAGTGGCACAAGATTTCCTTTTGGCTGAACCCCAAACGTCCTGTTAAAGTGAAGACACATTGTATCTCACTTTTATTGTATTTATTTTTAGTTACACACCGATTCATGCTGAAATTATTGCAAATACACTGATGAACATTGCAACAATATCAGACATATAATACAATCCAAACACATACATGCTTGCACATGACATTGCCATTTTCACAAATCAACCTTTTCATAGTTTACTCTGTAATGATGACAGCATCAATTAAGTCGTTTTTTTATTCTAGTCAGGCTTGGCCCAGTGGTTTCCCCATGTGTATTGTTCTAACCATGTAGTTTATTGACTTAAATGTTTGTTAAAGTGAGCATCTCACAGCCCATGTAGAAGATACCTGAAGAGACACATTCCCTCTAAACCATTGTATTCTGGTTGGATTCTGTTGATTTAGCTGAGAGGAAACCTGGTCCAGAGGCCCAGTAAGAGGTGGTGGACTTGTGAGCTGAAACTGAGTATGTCACGACTGAAAGAACCAATTTGCTCACCCCACTGTCCTGCTCTTCTCAAGCATTACAGAAAACAGGTTGGGAAACACAAACTTCCCTGGCCTCCTACTGCCATCCCAAAACACCAGAGTAAAAATGGCAGTGTACTTTCTTTACAGGCCTTGTTTTCTCAAAATATGAAACACTGCACAAAAATGAATCTAATAAATTAATTAATGCACTGAATGAATTAACACATCAATGAATTGCACTGAATAAGTGCAAGTAAGGTGTAAGATGCAACAAGGCATCAAACGAATGCATTGCACTGAATGCATATGCAGTAAATTGCATTAAGAGAATGCAGCACCTGATCCTGACTTCATGCATTCAATGAATGAATTAATGCGTGCATGGCAATGAATGAATGCATCAAATGAATTAAAGGATTGCGTTTAAAAAATTAATGTTTCGAATACATAAAATAAATTGCATGCATCAAATGCATGAATTTTTGCATACATGCATTGAATGAATGGATGCATTAAGTAAATGAAATCAGACGCATGAATCAATGCACGAATTAATGGATGAATGAATTAATGATTGAATGAATGTATGCATAAAAGAATGCATCAGATGTATAAATGAATTTATGAATTATTTATTCATTTATTTATGCCCAACTGGGCAAAATGCAATGACACATTGACTTCTAAACCTTTCCCAAACCGTGACCAGTAAGTTGAAAAGTTCAAGATAAGGCTAAGCTTAACTGCTGACCTTACAGTGTCACAACACAACAACACAACACCCCACTGCGGGTGTGTGTTCATGCTGTGTGTGGTTGTTCACTTCTCATTGCTGTGTGTGTGCACATTGGATGGATGCAGAGCACAAATTCCAAGTATGGGTCACCACACCTGGCCACAAGTCACTTCACACTTTACACACAACTTTATCTATCCTATTGCTTAAAAATGTACACCCTAGCAGAGTCCGCTTGTTTATTTAAACATCCCAAAAAGAGACGCAACATCCAAATATTTTACTAGTACTAGCAGTATTCAGTATGAAAAGACAAATTGTTTGTTACTGAAAATGATTACATCAAGACTAGCTAGGATATGGGCCTCTATATACAAGTACAGATGAAAGAAATTCTTATTTTCTAAGATTTAGGCTTGCCACAGCAAATTACACATACAATTATACATATTTAGTTATGTGTGTCATGGCACAACATGAAACACAACGCTAAACATAGTGAAATTACATTCTAAACTGTTATACCAATCATTTTTCAGTTCAGTGAACCACATGGATTATCTATAAATATATGCATGAATTATAAAACCCCAACATCCATCATACCAAATGAATATGATTCATTTTAAAAGAGCCAAAATCATAGAGAAAGTAGTGGTTAATTCTCTTCTCCTTTACAGTGTCTTTCCCACCATTTCTCCCAATCACTCTTTCCTGTTTGGGATAGTAAATTTGTGTTTTCTATTTTTTCATTTGGGAAACTGTCTCTGCAAGCTTTAGTGCTTTAGAAACATTTGCTTTAATACAGGGTCAGCAATTTCCATAAACTCCAAGACTGGTTTCCGCCTATTGCACAGACTGTTGTGGAATACTGACTCTGAAGTGTGCGGATATACGCTGCAGTATCTCTCAAATGTCACTGTTCTTCAACCCAAGCTGGCTATTAGGAAGGCCACACAAATACAATCGCTTTCTTTGAAGATCGGTGGACCTGGGATTTGGTCTCTAATTGCCTTTCATGTTGGTTAATGGGTCGTAACACTTGGCTTGATATGAGCCATCCGAAGATAATGCATCATAGTAACACGACCCAATAAAACATTCCAGTTACTATCCGTTACAGATAAAATGTCAGGCAGCAGCAGCTAAGCTAACAACCTCTTATGAGCCCCCGGTGAAAGTGGCTGTAAATATTTTCAGAACCTTGGTGGCTGAAAAAAAGGACAGGGAAAAAGATGCGTCCTTTGCCATTAACATAACACATAAAAGTTACAATGGAAGATTGCCAAACAAGTCACGCTGCCACTAAACAGAAAGCTTTCATAATGGTAATAGCATATAAATGCTTCCCATATTCAATGCCAGGAAAACAACATATCATTTCAGTGGGAAATTAGGAGAAGCATAGTCATCAAGCTTGTACTCGTTTTGCCTGTATAATTTTAATATTTCAAATGCATATGGCACTTTCAATAAATGGAGATTTTAGATGGATAAGATGATGATGAAACATAATGCTTATGGTTCAACAATTTTTTTTTGTTTTGTTTTGCTTTGTACTAAAGGTTTAGTTAAAATATAATAAATATTTAATATTTGAAAAAAAAAATATTTTATTTAACATATCAGTGTGTTTTAATATAAATAGAGAAGTATAAAGTGTCAATCAAACAAATGTAAAAAAAATGTGGAGTAATCATATCATTTACCTGTGTTGGCAAATATTTAAGCACATACCTTATCAAATCTTAAGCAAACTTGTCTTCATTGTTTGAGCCATTGGCGTCATTGCTTGTTTCATTTTGTCTTGCATGCTATCAATTGAATTCACACCACACACACGCTAAGAGAGATGTTTGCATTCAACTACACTGATGAGGGGATGTGAGAAATGTTTGGGAAGGTGATAAAACCAACCTTCACATCCTCACAGAATTTATTTTGGCTGGTATTAATGTACCAATCTCCTGTAATGCAATTGTTTGTATATTTGCAGCTGCCTTTTCTTAAGGTTTGCTTTTCACTGTTGATACCTAGTTTTTGTTGTCAGTAGATACCATATCTTGTGTACTCCACTTTGTTGCTGTGCCTTGGTAAACATTAGACATTAATGAACTACGAGAATCTTATTTCAGACTTAGTGTGGAATAAAAAATACATTAACTTTAACATTTTCAAATTTCAAAGAGTAAATAAAGACATACAATCTCTTATGGATTTGAAATGGCATGAGGGTCAGTAATGATGGAATTATTATTGTTGGATGAACTAAACCTTAAGATAAGTGTGACATGTTCCTGGATCAACACCTCTGTTTAACTCATTAACCATTCAACTTTGAAGAACTATAGTTTTTATGAAGTTTAAGCTTACAACCAGTGTTTGGGGCTTTATACATCAGTGTCATTTATCTATAATCTCCTCCGATTTGTAGGGATGATCATGGTTAAGGTAAGGTTTATATATAGATATATGGTCAAAACTAAATTTTTGGATAAAAATCAGGATGTGCAAGAAACATGTTTACTGGAAAGAAAGCCAACAACTGGCCAATACAATGTAGTCAAATTACCACTCATATATTAACATTGATGTCAATGGCTACATAATAGTTCTGGATAGTTAAGTTCAGGTACAGGTGAGAATTTAGATTTTGAGCATTAAAGGGGACGTGAACTAAGAAACCAAAATGGGTAGTTAACATATCAATGTGTCCTACTGTGACAGTAAAACTGTAAAAAAAAAAGTAACTTCTAACACAGTGGTTTTCAACCTGTGGGTATTGCAGGGGGGCCGCCAATTATTATTAATAGAAATTGTAATATTGTTAATATAATAAGAAATGTCTAGTCAAAATCAAATAAATCATAACTTGATATATAATTAAATAATGCGTATGTATATTTTCTGTTTATTCAATACATTACCGGTTTATTCAATTAACAGCCTTGCTTCCGAGTACTTAGTTAACCTGACACAAAAAGCGGGATCGTTTAAATTCCTTTGCAGTGGGCCGCGGAAACATACGTGTTTGGATGTGCAAATCCAATAAAGAAAGGAACTCCTTAAAAAACTATTACTAAGGTACACTGTAAAAAACACATACATGTTACTTTGTAAAAGCTGCTTGTGATGGGCTTTGGTTCATCATGTGACTTTCTCATCATCACCTGCTAGTGATGTCGAAGTCCGGATCTTTTCCGCAAACCGGATCTTTCGGACAGTTCATTTCAAAGAACCGGTTCAAAAAGCCGAATCACCGGTTCTTTTACGCTATAACGTAATGACGACATTAACGTAATTATTATCGTCCCGCCCAGGCCCGGACTCAAGTCAACATTCAAATAAAGTAACTTCAAAACATAACTTTGGTCTGACATGTTTCTGACAATTAAGTTT
>JAUCMS010000052.1:8134318-8164146 GCA_032357445.1 Enteromius radiatus | reverse complement strand
ATAAATACACTGAAACTAAAGGGCTAAAGTGAAGGCAGGTGTACAAAACAGGTGACACGAATGAACATAATGAGGGCAAAACCAAATGAACAAGGACAGCGGGGGAGACGCAGACAGACAAGAAACACATGGAATACGCTAACGGCGTGACAGTTACAAACTCAGCAGAACCAAAACAATTTTAAGATAATGGTTCTTAACAAAACCAACAAAAACATCTTAAAATGTTGTTTTAATTCACTGATCTGAATTTTTAGCACACTGAGCTTCATATACCCACACTGATCTTGCAAAAACAAACAGCATTTGAACTGGCATGAAAGAACATGTACAGACTGCAGAACTGGATCAGATGATCTGACCCCATAGGTCAGTCCATCTAATTCTCACAAACAAGTTCTCCATGTTCTTTCTCATGTCTACACGCAGCTGGCTCCAACCTTCCCAACAGACCTCTGCTTCCCTACTTTGTTTTCTTTTCCTATCCTTCTCTGTCTCAGATGTCAGATCTGATCATCATCCAGTTTGTACGCTTCGTTCATCACTCAATCAGTGACGTTATGGCCATGAAGTACAGAGTTTGTACTCAAATGTTTTTAAGGGAGCAATGGAAAAAAGTCACATTTGCAATTGATCTTGAAGGACAGAAGAGGAACAGGAGACAACCAATTTCCTATTTATCTCCGATGTCTCATATTGGTGACAGTGCTATTAATATATCTTAAGGGGAAGCCAATTAGAGATGTCATGATTTGTCTTTGCACGATTCATGGGATGGGAGGATGACACGACATAACTGACCGCTGAGCAGGAGATGTGTCACACTGATGGGAGGAGTGCTAAAGCTGAGTGGGTGTATGCTGGGGGTGGTGGTCTTAACAAGCAGATTCTGTGGAAATACATGAGACGTGAGCCATGTTTTCATCAGTGGGGGGTGGACATGCTGTGTGTTTGTACATGCTGATGTGTGTGTGTAAGTGTCAAGCGCTTTGACTGGTTCTCGTCTTGTTTGAGCAGTTCATGCACTTTGGCTCACACTCTGAAACTGTGATTCCTTACCCACCGCATCAGGTAGGACCAGTTCTAGTTTATTTAGAGCTTTGACTGTGTTTATACATCATTGTAAGCATGCAAAATGTACTAAAAGGTAATCATGTGCAGATTTGAATACTCATTTATTAATCTGAATATGTAACAAAATGTATGAATGTGCATTACTAAAATCCTTATTTAGATGCTTTATTTAGTAGCCATATGTAAAATCATGTATACTTTATTATTAAACAAAGAATACTTATTATTTTCATTGCATAGTTAAGATTTTACATATATATAAAAATGTCTTCCTGTAATGCAATTTATTAAAGAGAAGTGTGCTATTATTTGTGGTTGTGTTTTTAGCATGGTGGATGATTGGGGGTAGACCTTTTGGTCAGTTTGCAAAATCTTAAAACCACCATGAACATCCTACTTGGAAGGATTTATCTTAAGATATTTTTTGTTCTCTCTCTTTTTTTCCCTCTCTGTGTCTGTCTATATATATATATATATATATATAAACACTGATAATATAGTGTTAATAAATTATATTATATATGGGGTAATCTAATTTAATACAATCAAGATTGTGTTCACTTTCATAAAAGGAAAAAAAAAAGAATGAATGAATGAATGAACAAAGTACTTGCAGATATCATGGTTACAAAATGATGCTAAAAGCCTGTTATGTTACTCAAATCACTTTGTTTAGTCTGGTGCGGTCTTCCCATTATGTTGCACATACAGTACATTAACGTATGGAATGGCTCATTTATTAAGATGGTCGTTAACATACACATTTACCTTGCTATCTAAATGAGGACACACATAGTCAAGCTTATTGCTATTCCAGTCAAGTGCGGCACATACTGTATGAAGAAGAACACAATTTATGTTTGTTGTTGGAACAAAATCCATCTGCGGTATACTGTAATTTACATACAGTTTGCTCAAGACTGACTGAGTGCTATTGCTTCACTGTAGCAATAAACTACTACTAGGCCTACATAAATACAAAATAAATAAATAATAATAATAAGTAGCCATTTAAAGCCTTGTTCATCTGCAGCACAGTGACCAGTGATCAGCTACATAAAACACTTGTTAGTTACTATTATTAATATTATTTTGCTCTTCTTAAAGACTGGTCCTAGTCCACCTTGTCAAATCCAAGTCTGTAGTTTGAGTGGGAGATGTTGATGAAAGTTTCTTCTTCTTCTTCTTTTAATCTTATGTTATATGTGACGTTAATTCAACCATACTTTTGAGTCCAAAATATCTGACCCCATGCCGCCCAAGAGTGTCCAAGTCTGAGTTAATCCGAAATTGCAGTTCGAATCCAAGTGCGCTGACTCAACTTAAAACATAGAGTCTTAACATAGAGTCTAAGTTTATGTAACTGGTCACTGAACTCATGATGACAGATGATACAGTAACCACTGCTGACAGGATGCAGCCATGTTCAGTGACACAACACAATGAAGATTATTTCATTTTATGTTTTATGTTTTAGCTTTGCAGTCAGAGCTTGGTAGAGAGACAATAAAGGCCCTGTTTAACTTTAAAGTATAACTTTAACACATAGGGTGTGGTCTTGATTCAGTGACAACCAATGGGATTGAAGGACACAGAGCTGGCATGGCCTGACCTCTGACAGCTACTAGTCAAGTGCCTGCAAGATGGTGCTGAAGAAATGTTTGATAGAGGATAGAAGAGTACCACATTTCTGTTAACTATTCAATATTTGCATCAAAATATTATATGTTAGGTTAAAAGCAGTAATAAATACAAATTCACAGCGTTTATAAAACAGTAGGCAAAAGGAAACTGGATGATCTACTGTACCACTTTCGTACTCCGACTCTGGAGTGCATATCTGAAGGACACTTTACTATCCCATAAGGCCATAGGAGAGGAGTTTTGAATGGAGGTGAAGTAATGCAATGGATGCAGTATATACAGTACTACACACATTCAATATTTTTCTTTTTTTCAAAAGAAATTATAGAGAGTGTACAATTTCAGATGCAGACTAAATGCTCTTTAATGTCCAGGTGCATTAGCTGGACTATAGCCTTAAAATGTTTTGTGTGAAAAAATAACAATAATTTGAGAAGGACAACTTATGATTAATTTAAAATGTAATTCAAACGAAACAGTGTTAAATAACTTTGTATTGTGTCAATTCAAATTGATAGGAGTTTCACTTGCATGAATTGAAAAAGCCCACAGATAGAGCTGCAGAGTTAACCTACTTTCTTTAAAGGAAGATTGATAATCAACACAGATATCTATCTAGGTGAAATATCTTTTATTTGTTACAATGATTTATTTTTAAAAGGCAGTTTACCGTTACAGTATGAGCTTTTCTTTGTGAAAAGTAAAAGAGTGACCTTACAGACATACTGTAATACAGCCTACTTTAAAAATAATATACTTATACGATAGTGTAGTGTTTTCGGACACTTCATTGCATTTTACTGTAATTGCATGACAATTTATTAATAAGCATTTATGATATACTAAAATATACTTTCAATTAATTTCTACTGAACTTCTGTATGCTGTTGATTCAAATACATTGCAATGACATGTTTGTAAGGAAGTTGAAGTTTTGTACATTTCAAGTATATTAATTTTAAATTCAATATTTATGAAAACACTACAGACACAAGTACTTTGCATGTGCATGTTAGTCAACCCATTGAAATAAGTGTAGTTTTTTAAAGTATGAGAAATAATCATTAAAACTGAAGTACACTGAAGTGGCCTTTTTGTCATTAATATGATATCATCTCCAAGTCCATTATTTATTTATTTATTTATAAAACACTTTTTAGATTTTAAGTGAACTACTGTTCAGGTACACATTCACTGCAAAGCATTTAGGATTGTCTATTATATGTGATGCTACCTTTGAATTGAACCCAATCTTAAGAAAGTGCCTATACCACATGTTTCTATTTCTATTTCCATTTGAAGTACTATTTATACGCACAAATTGATTATGACATGCAGATGATACACAATGGATATGATTAGGGGTGTGTGTGCATATTACATGTAGGGGTAACACTTTGCAAAAAGATTCATTAGTTATGTCACCAGCTGAGGTGCCCATCCAACACAAGTTCACAACGAACTTTCTCTGGCTTCTGGACTCCATTTCCCATACACCTTTGCACCATTCACACAGTACTGGACTCACACGCACATGGACTCCATTTCCCATAGTACATCACTCACACGCAACCTGATCTCACAGAATTGGTTATTTCACGCAATTCTGTGAGATCATGTTGCTCACACCTGTCCTTCATCACCAAACCCCTTCCCTTCTGCACATTCACAAACACTTCAGTGTGAAGGCATGATTTACTCTGTGTAATTTTTCCAAGTGTAATTTTCCTGTGTTTTGTTTTCCTTGTTGTCTGACTGGATTTTGGTCATTTGCCTGTCCTTTTATTGTGTGTTTTAGCTGCAGTTTCAAAGAGAAATATCCGCTGAGTGGTGCTGAAACACTGGTTCAATACGTTAACCCTGGTACTTTTTTATTTTATTTTATTTTATTTACATTGATATAGGCATATATTGTGGTGGTTCAAATTTAAATATCTGTGGACTGTTGTTAAAAGTTAATGCTCTATCATTTTGGAAATATGCCCTACACCAAATCCAACCCTAGACCTGGGCCCTGTTTCATAAAACAAGTTTACCAAATAAGCCAGGCTTATGGCAGATAGTCTGACTTATTTTAAAGCAAATTAACTGGCAATAAGTCAGACTAACTGAAATAAACCTGGTTTATCTGGTAAACTTGTTTTATGAAACAGGCCCCTGATAGTGTTAACAAATGCAAAAAAAAAAAATAATAATAAAATTTGTTGATGCAATGTGTTATTTCAACTCCCCTTTCCACAGATTTAAATTGTTTTGTCGAACCGTAGATACACATGATTCAAACTGGAGCTCCTCGTCTCTACCGAACAAACCCATAGGTATGGGTATATATAGGTATATATGTGATGCTAATTTTTAAAATCATCCGTTTTCAAACCTCCCAGCATATTTATATTGTTTTGAAGTCATAACATGATGTTCTTCAAGTAATTGTGAAAACAATTATGCTTTATTAATCAAAATTCTGACACCTTTTATTCCTTTTCAGTTTTACTGCCTCTAGTGATAATTTATTTTGGAAACTGCAGTGATATGTACTTGTTGGTACATATTTTGTGTCTCGCTGAAAAGTGCACCCAGGTACATTTGTGCAATGAGACCAGGTAGCAAAAACACCAAGATATTGTGTGTCATATGCACACCAAAACTGTGTTGTTATATGCACCCGAAAGTACTTTGTGCTATTTATATGCAGTTTCACCAGTCCAGGCTTATAGAACAATTGTGAGGACTATGCAATCGACTTTCAGTACAAAGTGATTGTGCTATCTCCCATTGTTAAAAACATTATCATCTCCTCAGCTCAGATAAACCCTATGTTTTATTGAGCTGCAGCCTTAAAGCTGACTAATATTTGTTGTCCACAAGTCCCACGGTGGCAGCTTTCATCTATCTGCTGAGAACTTAAACATGATAACCAAACTAAATTGCCGTGTTGGGCTTACGGTTTTGTGCTCGGCTAAACAAAATGTCCGACAGATGTCTGTGTCATTCCATCTGCTGTTAATCCAAACAGCCGTTTTCTTTAAATGCCCAGTCAACTGAAATATATAAACCCCGTCTCTGCCGCCCCAGCGGGAGAGAAGAGAAGATAATTGTTTTTTTAGTGGCCACAGTTGTGCTGATGAGGTGAATTTGACATGGTACCTCTCCGAAGCGAGGGAGGACCAGATTGAGTGAATCTTTAACTAGATCGGAGATGACTTTTAGCGGGCAGGTTAACACTCTGCCAGATGGTGGTGCTCACGCTACACTTCTGATTTAACAGAGCTCATTTATTAAAAAAAGTTGCGTTGTTAGATAAAGTAAAGCAAGTAAATAGTTGAATCCCATTAAAATATATCCAGGTGACATTTGATAAAAAGAGTGCATATGCAAAAGCTTCTAAGTGTCATCTTAAATCAGTTTTTCCTCAGGCTCCTACGGTACGTTTATGGTCAGGTATTTCACTTTAATAAAAATGAAAACAACCCATTTATTGCCATTAAAGTGAAATGACCTACACACACAAAGAGCCTGATAAAAATGCAAATTTTAGAAGAAAATCTCAATCAGCACTCTTCAAATTATAACACATCCATGATTCTCTTTTATTTATTACTTACTTTTTACAGCACGTCATATATATATATATATATATATATATATATGTGTGTGTGTGTGTGTGTGTTCTTGTTTTGTGCTTTAATGTTAATGCTCTACTGGTCAGTTCGTATTTACGAGTTGGAAAGTCGTAATTAAGACATGAAGTGTGCTGAAGTCACTATGCTTGCTTTTTTCAACCTGATGTTCAAACTCTGCTTCTACAAATTGACAAATAAGGATTATGAATCCGTGTGCTTATAATGCCACCTAAAGACAGTTATAATAATTTCATTCATTTCAGCAAATTTACCATCAATGCAGACACGGCATGTTTTCTTCCAAATAGGAAACTCCGGCTTTAAAGAAAAGTCTTTCCAACTTGTTGCAGGTATTTCATTGAATCCTGATTCTCTGGAACGTGTTCCCATGTTATCAAAGTGAATCAGCACGGGAACACATGCACAACTAAAAGTGAGCCAGTGTCACACATTTAGCTTCTGTGTTCTCTGTACAGGCAAATGCACAGCCGCCTACTGTTTTGCTCATTTAAAAAAGAAAACAGGACTAAATCAAATGGTGACATGTGCGGAACTGCTTTACTGCAGCAGGCCTGAGGAGGAGACATGCAGGGGTGATATTTCATTATCCTGTTACCCTCGGCACCCTGATGTTGTGCTCCTCTCGCGATGAATGCCACATCTGCAACTGATACTGATGTTGCTTTTACAGAAGAATGCATGCTTTTAAAACGTCTCGACTGTGAAACTAAAGAATCCTACATTCACTTTGCACATAAATCAAACCGCTTTCAAATCTGATGAATTGTATCAGTTGTTGGAGTTAAATTGATAGTCTTTTTCTTTAAAACTGAATTCTTGAATTTGAACTGTGAGAAACAAGATACCAAATTATAGCTATAGTTTAAAGTATTTAATAAAGTTAAATAATTTAGCCGAGCAAATATCTGTTCATTGAAGTTTTGTGCACCATTCAGGATTTGATCAAAACCTAAAAAATTATTTGTTTAAAAACTTTGATTCTTGAATTTACAATTCAGATTTGAATGTGCGTACATTTACAATTGTAATTTGAAGGAAGTCTGATGCTGTTGCAAATTTTTAATTCATGTCTATTTGTTTGATGTATTGTTTATTTATAATAATGATGATGAGGATGATAATTACACATAAATATAACACACACACTAGATATTTACAAAAGTCGATTCCACCAGTAGAATTGTATATGTATTTCCATGGTGGATGAACATTTCCATTTATACCAAACACCTGAAAATTTACTCAAATCAAAAGATAAACATTTACAAGTTATATAAAGAATGAAGAATATTCCTGAATATATAGAAGATTTTGCTGAGGATTAGTTAGTGAAAACAAAGCTAAACACGTCTTTGACTTGCAATGCATACTGTAAATTCATCTTTCTATAGTGTTAAAATAAACTGAAAGGGAACTTTACGTTTTTGCACAATCCTGGTTTGTATTTAGAGTTTGCTTAAATAAACTAAGACCATGTATTGCGCCCCCTTGTGGCAAACCGAATCTCATTTTGCCATATTTAATTAAGTATGCAGAATGCGTTTCATTATTATAGTTTTAGACATTTATAAACTATGTTCTAAATGGATAATTTTTCCTCACTCTATCACAGAAGCAGCAAGCTCATTTTTTTTAACCACAAACAGGTTTGATTTTCTCACAGGCACTTTCCATTGCCTAGACCCCCGGTGACCTGTTTATTTAGGTGTGTGCTGATTAGAAATTCTCATGCTGAGCTCCTTTCAGCACACTGCGTATGGAACATAACAACTCTGTAATGCTCTAATGCACCTCTCTCTCTTCCTCTATCTCCTACATCAATTAATGGTGTAGTTAGAAAAGCACGTTCACTGCCATGCCACCTTCATGAGCACAGACCCTGCTGTAGCTACACTAGCGGGTAACAGTTTCCATCCATCTGCTTGTAGTACGTTCTTCAAGACACACATTTTGATAACAGGGCGTCCTGACTTTGAGCAATGTATTTCCATGACTTTTCCATGACATTTACATTTGTTTGTGAATACTGATAACAATTTCCATATGTACAAATGTGAATGGGATTTAGGACATGATTTGGCTTTCAGAGCCTTGATGCTCCCTTCAAGTGAGGTTAAGCTTTACATCTCATGAATATGGATATGAGATATAACAATTTCCTTGTATGCTATTACCATATATATATATATATATATATATATATATAGTTGCTAAATGCTAAATTAAATGTTATTTTATTTAAGAAAATAACATTTAATTTAGCATTAGCTCAAAGATAAATGTCAACTCCCATTGTACTTCTGGTCTGCTCAGCCCAACAAGCTCTAAGAAGATTCAACATCCACTGTTAAAACATCTTAACAGTGCTGTATGTACGTTTTTGACTCTTCTAAAGCCATAAAATAACATGATATGTTTGTAGATATTTAGGAAACATGTTACGTTTACATAGCTGTTTCTCTGAAAAATAATGCTATAGCCAGTAATTCTACTCTGAAATTCAGAATTCCTTTGTTTTTGTGCTACCCATTTCAACCGCTAGCTCTTAATCTTACATACTACTCCTTTTAAAATAATAGTTCACCCAAAAATGAAGATTACACCATAATCTACTCACTCCAAAGCTGTAGGTGCATATGACTTTCTTTTTTCAGACAAACACAGGGTTTTTAAAAATGTATGTAATGCTGCTGGATGGTGGCCATTATTTTGAAGCTCCTTAAATCGAATATATATATATATACAAGAACTGTGTTGTAAAACTTAACAATACACTCCGGGGTGTTATCACATGTCCTCGAAGCAGATGGATGGGTTTTTGCAACAAAAATATTTCTAGTTTTAAAATTCCAACCTAAAAAACTGACTTCTAGCAACTGCTGCATGTGCGTCCACAAGAGCACCAATATCCGGGTACTTGGCTGACTGACGGATACTTCTAACCCGATGTATGACGTAAGCTGCGATCTGCTTCAGAGGACATGTGATAACCCCCTGAAGGTGTATAGATCACAGTACTTGCAGATGTATCCGATTCAAGGAGCTTCTAAATAATGGCCGCTATCCAGCAGCATACATAAGAGCCAAGATACATTTAAAAAAAAAAAATAAAAATTCCAACTGTGTTTGTCTGAAAGAAGAAAGTCATATACACCTAGGATGTACACCTTAATTTTTATTTTTGGGTGAACAATTCCTTTAAGTGCAAAACGCACTGCTGAAATTCTGTATTTTTGATCAGTAACAACATACTTGACCAGCAACAATAATCAATCAAGGGATCAATAGACAACATTTTAGAGAGCATTTTAAGCTATTCCTGGTGGACAGATAAGTGCAATTTCAAAGGCCTGATTCATCAAGCATCTGTTTTTAACGGCATCTTATATAGCAGAAGTCTCATGATGAGCGAGGACAGTTTTAATGTGTAGAGCTTAATGAGAGTGTGTTGCAGGAGCTCTTTCATGGCCATGTGTCACGACCGTTATTTAAGGCCTTTTGCTGTGTTAATGATGCCTCTTCCCCTGAACTCTGGCTGATATTTTTGTTGCTCTCCTTTATAGGTGTCAGTGAAGGCTTTACCCCAAAAGCTGGTGTTGGTTACTGCAGACACACCCTGTGGATAGCAGGACCCATTTGTAGTCACATTATCACCACAACTTGAGACCAGAAATGGAGAACAAAACATCAGGAGTGAGCGAGGGCCTCCATTTGAACTGCAGTATGTCTGGAAGACACAGCTTCATTTTCACCTTCATCCCCGTCGTCTACGGATGCAATTTCGTCATCGGGATCATTGGCAATAGCATGGTGGTGGCTGTCATCTACCGCTACATGAAGCTGAAGACGGTAGCAAACGTGTTTGTGCTCAACCTAGCCATATCAGACCTCACCTTTCTTATTACGCTACCTTTGTGGGCCACTTTCACAGCTACCGGGTATCATTGGCCGTTTGGGACCTTCCTGTGCAAGGCAAGCGCCGGATTGGTCATATTCAACCTCTATACTAGCATATTCTTCCTCACCGCTCTTAGCATTGATCGATATCTTGCTATCGTACATCCGGTGCGCTCCAGACGCCAACGCACGCTTTTCTACGCCAACCTCACGTGTGTGCTCATATGGCTGTTTGCCTTGCTCCTCAGCGCACCTACAGCCATAAGCCGGGACGTGTACGACATTGGGAACTCTACACTGTGCGCTGTGTGGCACCGCAGCGAGCAGATTAACTTGCTAGTTAGCCTTAGCGTGCTAAAAAGCGTGCTAGGTTTCCTTGTGCCTTTCCTCGTCATCATCACCTGCTATTGTCTGATCGGTCGAGCGCTTCTGGGTTCCAGGGGTCTGTTGAGGAAAAGCGTTCGCTCTCGGGAAGACGAAACTCTCCGTATGATAGCCGCTACTGTGCTCGCTTTCTTTGTTTGTTGGGCTCCTCACCAAGCTTTCCACTTCATGGAGCTGCTGGCCACGCTTGGCGTAGTGGAAAACTGCCAAACACTGGATGTTATTGACACAGCCATGCCATTCACCATCTGCATCTCCTATTTAAACAGTTGTGTAAACCCCATTCTTTATGGGTTTGTAGGACACAACTTTCGCAAGAACTTACTGAGGTTACTAGGTTGCGGGTCTGGACAATCTGGCAATAACTTTAGCATTAGCTCGAAGATGAATGTCAACTCCCATTGTACCTCTGGTCTGCTCAACCCAACAAGCTCCAAAAATGATTCAGCATCCACTGTGAAGACATCTTAATTATAACAGACATAGCTGAAATTGTGTATTTATCTATTTTGATATTTTGAGTGGTACTACAAGATATTTATTTTATTCTATGTTTTTTTTTTGATTAGCCAACAACATAATTGGCCATTGCACTGCCAAATTTAGTTTTTAGTAACAATGCTCATTTATCACGGGGGTGATAGAAGTGATTTCAGATGTCATGGTCATTAATTAAGATGTGTTATTCTGCTTTAAATATATTTAAATAACTTCCTTTTCAAGATTCTTCATCATGACTGCAAAGAAAACTGAACAGTTTATTGCGCTAACTATTAAGCAATTTCATTACTGCAAACAGTAATGACTTTTTTGTGGGCGGAGCCTATCTGGAAATTAGGTTAATTTTATGTTATTCTTGCAATTCTAAGATTATATGCTCATAATTCTTTTGAGTTTACATCACACACTTCTGGCTTTCTTCCCCTCAGAACGGGCAAACTCACTATTGTTGAATTAAATCAAAGTCTGAAAAATTAGATATAAAGTTGTATTTGCAAAAAAAAAAAAGATTAAAAATGATTTGCATTCCACAGGCACAACAATACATTTGATCTCTTATTTCACTATTTCTCACTTCCTCTGCGATTTATAAATAGGAGCTTGTTTGGTGGACTGTCCGGGGGACAGGCAGGTAGCCCGGCGGAGCCCGAACCCTAGGAGTTTTACCCCTAGGAGGCGAGGGTTGACTGATGCTCAGAGCCCAGCCTGGCCCCAGTGCGCCCCCTGGAGGAAGTGGAAGCGGACGGATAATTTGCTAAGTTGCTAACTGGGCAATTTAAATGGTAGCTGAACGGTTACGTAGGCGTAGTACTGAATGAAAAACCCCCGGGGAAGGAGTTTGGTAAGTTTGGGCCCTCTCCCCGGGTCTGGTCCCGGAACTGGAGGCGAGGGGAAGGAGGTGGGAGTAAAAAAACGCAGATACTGGAGAGAGGAAGTGAGCAGTATTTATGGAGGAAGAGAGGAGTTCTGATTGGCAATTAGTAATGAGGAGATGTGATCGCCCGTACATGTTCCTCCTGAAATTCACTATGAAACGTCATTTAGTGTTTGTTTTTTTTTTGTTTCACTCCACTTGTTACCAGTGTTTTTGTGCCAACAATTTGAGGACAGCTATGAGTAATGTACCCTTATCTTGTGTCGTCTTCACAGAATTGGTGTATTATCACCGGTTTATGCCAATATCAATATCTATTAAATAACAGACTGCTTCTCTGGTAAATGATCTATTTCTTTTTTTTTTTTTTTTTTTAGGTCAAGTGTGTTTGCATCATGTTCAAAAAATTATAAGTATCAAAAAAGATGAGATTAAAAATAATAATAATTTGGACCATATTTAACACCTTTTCAAATGTACATGTTTGTACCTAAAAGGTCCATTTTGGTAACTAATAGGTACAAAAGTGTACCTTTTGAAAAGGTTTTGTCCCAATGACAGCTTTTGTACCTTTATTTCTGAGAGTGTAAAATAAAAAAAAAAAGGTATTGCATATTGCAAAACTATGTATAGGTAATACTGTATATACTGTACATATCTAGGTCACTCTTTTTTCCTGCTTTAAATAATGGATTGTACTAAAGCCACAATGTATATTACATATTTTTGAATGCAGTATAACAGTCTGGAATGTTAAATTATATTTGTGACCTTAACTCAAATATTTTGCGTATCTGTAGTGCAACTGCAATGTTTCAAGACTTCTTCTAGAATGAAAAAATGTACTGATAACTGTAGTAAGATATTAACTACTTCTATATGAGATATGAATGTGAAAACCATACACAGTGAACATAACAACAAATGTTTTTTGTTGTTGTTGTTGGCTATATAATTTCTAATTTTACAAAGATGTTATATAATAACATTAAAAAAAAGATTGTTTTATAGAATTTATCATTTAAAAATGCATTCTTTTCCTGTCTCTCTTTTATGTTCATTCAAAATTGTTGTACTCATCTGAGCACTAAAACAGCACTAAATGTGTCTGGGACTACTTACTGTAAATAAAAGCCTGTTTTTTTTAACGATGGCTCCGCTAGCGTTTTCTTTAACTTTTCTTTGTTAAGCATCTGTCTTTTAACAGGTCAATGATTGAAAGATTTCTGTTGAAGATGTTGTCGACTGAATCATAGCTAAAAATATCTTTTAAAGCAAAGCAATTGCGACAGGTTACTTCTTCATTCTGGAGAGAAGGTCAGGACTGGGCGGCCCTTGACGGTCAGTAATATAAAAAGAGATCTGTGTGGGAACATGAACATACTGGCAAAATGAAGGTCCTTCTGCTCTTGGGATTTGTGGCTGTTGCTCTCTGTGAGCCAACCAAATTTGTGGGGTAAAATCTTAAAAATATATTTATATCCTTAACCACAAGGTTACAATTTGTGAAGCTAATATCTAAAAAAATCTCTTCACACTTCTCTAGAGATAAGGTCCTCCGTCTAACACCTGGATCTGAAGAAGATGTGACAATCATCAGGGAAATATGCGAAAAGATCAAGGTAAAATTAACAATGCAAACTCTAATTTAAGACATAATATACTGGTTTATTTATTTGTATAGAAACACTGAGTGGCAAGGTTAATAATAATAATTTAATTATATATATATTATAAAAAACAAACAAAAAAAAAAAAAGACAAAAATACAATTTAACAATTATAATGTAGGAACAATTCTGGCCACCAGATGGCACTATTTGATATTATACTATTTGCCATGTAATATTTACATGGATATTCACCACCAACCAGGCCACGTTTTAATAAGAGCTTTGATAGTAGTTTGATACATTGTACTTCTCTGAGACTTTCGGGAGACTGCAAGAGAGAAAGAAAAACTTAGATGATATTTGTTCTGAACAATGATTGCAGTGATTTGATTTTCATTAAGACACATGTCTGCATGTCCATTATTTCATTAAGCGTACACATTGCACCCTCTGCAGGTGAATTTATGGAAGCCTGACAATTCTGACCTGGTGGCCATTGGCAGGAATGTTGACATGCATGTTCCTGCAGCCCAGCTGGACATGGTCTTCACCATTTTACAGCAGAGTGGCATGGAAGTTAAGTAAGTATTTCACATATACACACAAGTGACTTTAGACTTTGAAATTAATACAGTATAATATGCGTCTGCTCCACCTGGCACTTGATGGTGCCCCAAGTTACTGGTAACTTATATTAGATATTCTCCTGAGGATCTTTTAGCTGTTATAAAGTTTTAAAATGGGCCATCATTGTCTTTGCAGGGTCATGTTTGAAAATCTTCAGGAGGCTGTGGAGGCTCAGATGGACAACAAGAGGGCGACAAAGGCCCATGACTACACAAAGTACAACAACTGGGCGACGGTATGATTGCCAGTGCACTCATAATTCCTATTACATATGCATTTTCTCCATTCCAGGCGTTTTAATTGGTTGGTACTCACCTACAGATTAATGATTGGGTAGTCTCCATCACCTCTGCCAACGCTGACCTGATCAGCAGGCAGGTGATCGGGAACACTTATGAGGGACGTCCCATGCACCTTCTGACGGTAAATCCCTGCCTCTGTCACTTAACAACTCTGTATGCCCGTGTGAAATATATATATATATATAAATTACCTGCAATGATTACGAGTACAATACCATTGTTTAAATACAGTACTAAGTAAGTAACACTGTAATTTTTCCTGTTCCACAGATCGGAAAGAAGACAGGCTCCGCTAAGCCAGCCGTCTTTATGGACTGTGGCTTTCATGCCAGAGAATGGATCTCTCATGCTTTTTGTCAGTGGTTCGTACAAGAGGTACAGAAAAAATAAAGTTTATTTTTGAACTGATGTGTTTGATTCAAGAGATCTGTAAATCTGAACTTTGTTGTATTTATGTGTAGGCTGTGTCCACCTATGGCAGTGACCCTGAGATGACCAACCTTTTGGATAGAATGGACTTCTTTATTTTACCTGTCTTTAACATTGATGGCTATGAATACACATGGACCAAGGTACACCCATTACACGTGTTACTAAAATACATTATTTACATTTTATATATATATATATATATATATATATATATATAATATATTTAATCGCCAACCTGATTTTACCAAGTGCAGCATGTCCCTGGGTCAAAATCTTTGTTGTCCCTGGAACAACATGGTGATTAACCAATCAGAATTGAAGAAGGAGTTTACAGTTTTTGTGAAGTTTAGGCTTACAATCAGTGTTTGGTGCTTGTACATCAGTGTCAGTCATCTATAATTAAATCTGATTTTATGCATTACTCATGAGTAAGGTTAGGTTTTGGTGTAGAGATATGGTCAAGACTATATTTTTGCATTAAAATGTTGTTCCAGGGTCAACAAAATATGTTGATCTAGGGACACATCACACTTAGCAAAAAAACAAAAACAGGACGTACATATATCTATTATATATATATAAGCTCGTGCTTATCTTGTTGTTGACTGTTATGTCGTGTTTTCATTCAGATGTGGCAACCAATGAGCACGAGGATTACTTTCAATGTTTAGTGTAATGGGTCACATCACTTCAGCATAATGACCCGCACCTCAATTTTAATCTTAACACTTTTTAATAGAAAAGAGTAGCTACATCTTCATTTGAGACAGTCTCATATGAGTCTACAATATTCCAAAGACTCTTAACAAAATGCAACTCATTTCTTAATTTTCTACTCAAATATAAATTGTTCAGCTTATTTTACTTTATTGTAATATTTCATATTATCTCTTTTTTATTCATTCTAAAATGCAAGAGGAAAGTAAACATACAAAATTATAATCCAAACTCAGTGTGCATTGAGATACTGTGAATTGTCATTACATATAAACAGACATAAATAATACGGTCAAGTATTAAAAAAAAAAAAGATCTAAATGATGGTGTTTTGATCCAACAGGACAGGATGTGGAGAAAGACCCGATCCAAGAACAGTGGTAGCAGCTGTATCGGTACTGACCCCAACAGAAACTTTGATGCTGGATGGTGCAGTGAGTATCTGCTTCCTATTAAAGCTGTCAACAGCATATTAGAAATTAAGTTGAGCATCCTCATCTTTTAGCTTAACTAGTTTCACCAGCATGGAATCTTGGAAAGGGATCATGTTATTCACAAATACATAATGGCTTATTACCCTGCTCCATGAATCATGTTAGATGTATGTTGTTCACTTCGCAGCTGTTGGAGCTTCCAGCAACCCTTGCAGTGAAACCTACTGTGGAAGCAGCATAGAGTCTGAGATTGAGTCCAAGAATTTGGCCAACTTCATCCGCTCCAACAAGTCCATCATCAAGGCCTACTTGACTGTCCACTCATATTCCCAGCTGCTCCTTTTCCCCTATTCCTACAAATATAACCTGGCTGCTGATCACTCGGAGCTGGTATGTTTGCATTGAAGTAAATTTGTTTTGTAATGTAACTGACAGCAACATTTCAGTGTTAAATCTTGCACAACTCTCATTTATTGGCATGCGCCTTTGAGGTTTCTAACATCAGTCTCGTCTTTTTTGGTAGTTGAGTGTGTCTCAGGGAGCTATTGCAGCTCTGCGCACCCTGCACGGAACCAGATACACTAGCGGCCCTGGTGCTGTGACCATCTGTGAGTATTAGAGTCCAAGATAAGCTTCAGTCCAAAACATACATGTCGCGAGCTGTCTACTTGCTTAAGGCTGGAATACACTACACGACTTTTCAAATCCAAAAAGATTTTTAAAACACTAGGCATCATACACTTACAAAACTGGGCATCATACACTACTGTACATGGCCGAGGATCATGCACTACCAGACACAACAAACTTATGCAGAAATGTGTAGGAGACGCATGACAAATGAAAAAAAAAAGTGTTCTAAAATTGGCTGAAAATATCAAATATGTTTAATAACCTCAATCAAAGTCTGAAAAAAAAAAAAATCACAGTCTGTAACCATGATACACTACCAGATTTTCTGTGGAATCTGTCAGCATTAATCTGCAGGCTGGCTCTGACTTTCCTCAACTAGCCTCAATTTATACAGACTCTAAAACCAGGGCAAAAATCGCGTAGTTTATTCCAGGGTTTAGGAATCTATCTTTAGTGTTCGAACTAGAAAGGACTGATATGAAAAGCTCTCCATGGGCAGCAACTCGCACATTTTGACTCGCAATTGATTCCAAAACAGGCTAGCTTGTTGCTAAGCTAACAATGTGAAAATCAGTGTTGGGGTAACACATTGCAATAAAGCAAGTTACTTAATCAGTTTCCCTTTTAAAGTAAAGACTAAAGTAATGCATTACTTTAACATAACATATCATTTTCAAGTTACATTTTTAAATAAGGCCAGTTACTCTGTTTCCCATGTAGGCTCTTGTGTTGCCATGTTGAGAGAAATCAGGAGTAATTTGAACATATAGGCTACTGTAGTTCTAGACTAAATGTGAACATAGTAATGACACAAACCTGCACTAATTAAATGTTAAATAAGACAAATATCAAAAATGATATTATTTCTTTACAATTTAACTACACTAAAAAGCAAAAATTACACACTGGTGTTTCATTTTTGTTATTGCTGAATAGTGTTAAACTTTCGTCCCTTGCTTCATATTCTTTATGCAATTTGTTTGAGCGATGTCCTCTGAATTTACATTTCCTTCAGCCTGAGGAGTATTCATTTAATTTTTGGTGTGAAAGGGCTTATAAAATAAGAACTTTTTTGTCATGTTAAAAACAAACAAGCAAACCTTTCTCATATTTTAAATGTAACTCAAAAGTAGCGTAACACATTACTTTCATTACTGCAATATAATAAGGATTAATACATAATGTCAGTAATGCCCTTACAGCTCCTGTAGTTTGTAAAAACCTCCAGCATTGTGTGGTATAGGCCCTACCATCTGTTCACTTTACACTCTCGCTGTAGTATGTGTGCTACGGTCTGACCAATAAAACATTGTTTCTATCAGGAGCTGTTTAGCATGTCTTGAGCAGGTTTTTGCTGATACATTTCATGACTCTTCTCATTGCAGACCCTGCTGCTGGAGGCTCTGACGACTGGGCTTATGACCTGGGCGTGAAGTACTCCTACACCTTCGAGCTGCGTGATGAAGGTCGTTATGGTTTCCTGCTGCCCGAGTCTCAGATCAAGCCCACTTGTGAGGAGACCATGCTGGCTGTCAAATACATCGCTAGCCACGTGCTCAACAACCTGTACTGAGAGGGAACCGTCTGAAAAAGCTCAGATGTGGCGAAATACCATGATCAGTAAAGCAATAAAACACAAAATACTGTTTGTCATTTTATCTCATAGTAAATACACCAATAGAAGTTTGATTAAGCAATTATCTGCTACTTATAATAGTAGATATCTATGTACCATATGTATCAAAATATAAAGTATTTGGACACTTCTTCACACACACATGCTAGTTGTTGTGATTTATGGGGTCTCTCCATAGGTGTAAAGGTGTTTATACTGTACAGACGGTATGTGGTATTGCCCTACACTGACCCTACACCTAAACCTACCCCTGACAGGAAACTGTGCATTTTTAGATTTTCAAAAAAACACCATTTAGTATGTTTTTTAAGCCTTTTGAATTACAGGGACACTTAAAATGTCCTCATAAAACACCTACATATTGTCATACCCATGTCATTATACACATTTGTGTCCTCATAAACCACATAAACCGGCACACACACACACAATCTAAATGCTATTAGACTAAAATAAACATATAAAAGTGTCATCTACAGACAAATAATGCTTAGCGCTTTTATAAGAACTGACAGACCTTTTCAGAGCCTTTTTTTGAATTGACCATTTTAACATCATGCATGAACTAAAAAAAAAAAAAAAGTCTTAATTTCCGAACAATACATCTGTTGTTGCAAACATCATTTTGCAAAATGCTTTGAAAAGTGTGTGCTATATTAATATATTTATTTTAATTAAATGGCACTTCTTGTTATTTAATGCAAATACTGTGCATTGTTTGTGTGGCTTGAAGAAGCTGTTTGTAGTTTGTGGCACCCACTGTCGTAATTACAATGTTTAGCTTTACATAATCCATGCTCCCTTTTACTTATGAAATATCAGTACAGTTTAAAAACTGATATTTCATACAAAACTGATATAAAATGAAGTTGAAACATGGGACAAGTCAAAAGTAGCTATGTATCCCCCTTTCAACACGTTTGGCCTCTTTTCACACCAAACAACTCTGTGTGCCAATCAGACACTTTTCTGTTGGGATCTTATGAATGCAGTGACCAATCAGAGGCATTCAGATCACTGAAACAGTGTTTTCTTCAGTGCTAGATGACTGAATTCTGTTCACTGGTGAATTCTTTCATCAGAAACAACAAAGTGCAGATATGTGTGCGATGTAAGATAGATAAAATCGCAACTATAGAAGAGTCAAGTTTTAAATAGCAAAAATATTGAAACTCTTTGATCATTATGAATCGGTCTAATCAGATTCGATGGTCTATGACTAGCTATACTATAAATGCTAGTCGACAGACCTGGAGAAGACCTTATTAACTCTGGGGGAGTTGGAGAATGAGCCTATTTCCAAAAAAAAAGTGCAGTGTTCCTTTAACTAAGATTAATAAATGCTGTAGAAGCATTGATCATTCTTAGTTCATCTTTGCTAATGTTGTTAACTAATGAACCTTATTGTAAAGTGTTACAGAATAAATAATTGAAAGTGACTTTTGAAAGGGTGCCCCTAAAAGCCCAAGTGGCCCCTGCCTGGCCCTCGCAGTTACCGTGGTCTAGAACAGGCCACTGAATCTGTCTTGTAGCATATTCTGAATATTTGTTGAACTGTGACTACTTCAGGATAATTACAAGTTCCACCACCTGATGTCTCCCTTGCACAACAATCATTACAAGGCCAATATCAACCCTACGTAGTTCATTTCTGTCTCTGGTGTTGCTTCTGTCTGAAAGCAATAGCTCTGCAGCTCAGTACTACTCTCTGTTAATACCCACTAAAAGCCAGTTAAGATGCAATGCCTTTGCCGACAGAATTGAAATACAATGAAAGATTTTTAATTGTATTTTTTGTATTATTCTTTGCTTTGCCAGGATGGGAAGCTGCATGGCATGCATTTAGTCATTTTTTGACGTCATGCTAAATGACATTTTACCTCTTCTCATCTATTTACCATAAATCTTTTGTCATTGAGCCAACACAATTTATATGCATGGTGCCCTTTCTGTAAGATATGTGACTGACGCCATCTACTGGTGTAGCTAAGCACTGCCTGAAATGTCCATCCTGACCAGCACTGAGTGCAGTAACAGATAGCACAGGACAACACATGACAACACAAACACATGAATAATTACAGTTTTATAGTCAATTTATAGGAAACCAATTTGTGATGACCATGCTTAATTATGATTATTATTATTATTTTGTTTGTTTACTTGTAATTTTCTGAAGGGCTACAAATGACCCTTTCATAAGCTCTGCCTCAACTCAACATCAGTAGTAATTTTTTTTTTTTTTTGCTTTTTCCAGTGTATATGCATATGTATGCCTAGAAGCATATAGCATATGTCTACAGCATGTAGCTTTAATATTGTCATGGATCATTTTGAAATATTGCTGTTTTACATTAAGATGACAAAGTAGTTCAATGTATCTATTATTACATCCCTCAATTCCAGGTTACAAGACTTGTAATAGTTTATGATCAAAATTGAGTGTTTTAATATAATTTTGATTTACCTGTTTTCAGCAGCTGACCTGCAATCAGTACAGCTTCACCAGAAACCAGAGCCTCACAACTGCTTAAACTCAGTATAAACTTTAATATGACAAACATTTGGTAGAGATATCATTTCAGTTCATCATCTTCATGTAATGCAACAATGCCTTTATTTCAGCACTCTGCACATGAAATGTGATGAGCAAACATTCAGGATAGAGACTTCAGCTAAGGTTAATCCAGTCCAGAGAGAGCTTTAATGATTCAGCTAGATCTAGCAGGTTAGTGCTTTATGTCAAATTCCACTTTCTAGGAGTTGATTCTTTCTATATCTTAAAAACTCATGTCTTAATATTATTTATTCATTATTTTTGTACCTTTCTCATTTATCCAATCACCTTTTATAGGCTTCTGGAGCAGGCTATTGTGGGAACTTAGATGAAAATCCAACCATGTTTATAATTTTGGACAATGTTGGACCAAATAAAAAAAAGTTCTCAGACAAAAAAAGTTCTAATCAAATTTCTGAGAATGTTCAGAAAAGAAAATGTAAGTTGAAAGTTGAAATGTTGAATGTTTTTTTTTTTTTTTTTTCAAAATTCAAAATTTCAAAAGTATGACAATCCTTTAATGCCAGTCTTTGTTACATTTCTACACAAACATACTTCATTCTGTTTATTGAGGTACTTCCTGAATTGTATTTAACGGGAATAGTATAAAAGGCACTGCTGTAATCAACACTATCCTCTTGCAGTGTGACCAGTTGGATGGTAAAAAATGCTAGAAGTCTTTCAAAAGAAATTAGAAATGTAAAAATAAACACTAAACATGCCAAAAACAGTGAAAAGAAAGGTTTTGAGTGAAGGAAAAAAGGGCTCAATCCTAGCTTTACTGGCAAAAGGATTCAGTGAGTGTCAAGTTGCTTCTATTATTGATATTACAAAGATGGCCGTTCACAAAAAATGAAACAATCGTGCATTGTTTTGTATTGGGGAGATGAACAGTTTTAAGAATAAAACTCAAAAGAAACTGATTTTTTTCTGCAGTGGTCTCTTATTTTTTTCCACAGCTGTATATATATATATATATATATAATTATTATTATTATTATTTTTTTTTTGTTTTGTTTTGTTTGCTATACACAACTGCATAACAACTATAACAACGACTGCAGATTTCAGATTTAACTTTCAAAACTGTAAAACACATCTTCTTTGTCCAAAATTAGAATTGTGTAATACATTTTCAGTCCCTGCATCAACACACCTGTCTGTGATCTTCAATCCTGAATCCTGAAGAGCATAACTGGTTTGTTTAAGCGTACACTTGAAGCCTCTGTAGAATGTAAATGTGTGTCATGCTAACCTCTGACCAGTAGGTGGCACAAGAAGTCAATAAATCCACTAGCAGTCTCCACAATTCATTGATTTCAATACAGCCATGACTCAACATGTTGCTGAATATCCATTTCAGTTGCAGCGTATTCATAATAGATGCATAGAATTGTATAACTAATTTCTGTAATGCTGCTATGACTTGCACCTGACCTCTACATTAGAATGATAAAACAGCACATAAATAACTGAAATTCTTCCCTGGGCCACCTATCTATTAGATATTTATGCTTTCTGGAGGAGCAGTGCCCACACAGAGTACTGTAGTAGCAGCTGACGCAAGACAGAGCAAAACTGTTCTGCAGATGCTAACCAGTTCACATGGAATAAAGATATCTTCATGCACCCCATTGTGTATTTACATATTAAAGAAATCTAAGGAACTAGATTTAGAAATGCACATACACGCACTGGAAATTGTTATTGGATCAGGATCCAACACATTCTGAAGGGTTTGAAAGGTGTCTTCTCTGAACCCGCGGATGTTTACCTTGATCTCACCAGATCACTGTTAAATATTAAACTCTGGCGTGCAATCCCTGCTGCAATGTTTGTGTTACAGACAGGAAAGATTCCTCAAATTGTGTGGCTTGTAAGAAAGGCTATTACTTTTTTAAGCTACTGTCTCAGACTTACAGGGTTTTAAATAAAATAAAATAGAATAAAATAATAAATTAAAAACAAAAAGGGTGAGTACAACTTTTTCATTTTCACTATTCTGAGGTTATATGGTTTCTCACAATTACGTGTTTCTCTCTCTCTCTGTCTCTCTTCTTCCCATAATTTATTAAACTCACATTCCAATGAGTCATTACAGAAGAAATACAAGGATAATAATAATATATAATAATAATAATAATAGCAACAACAATAAAGGTCAGTCAGTATTAATCATAGTAACATAGACTTTTTTTTATCTCACAATTCACAATTATTTTCTTCAGAATTGTGACTTATCTCACAAATCTCTTTTATAACTCTGGGGGAAAAAAGACAAAAGAAAAGAAAAAATTGGTATAAAAAATGATTTATTTCTATAGCAGAAACAAGCTTATAGAAAAAGGCACCCAAGTGAATTTTATGAGCAATAATGGGACTTTTTAGGCTCTGATTGAAGTGGATAAATGTCCTTTCTTTCTTTCAGAGCCGGTGGTTTCTAAAACACTCCTGATTAGTGATAAACTGGGGCTAAATAATCTTTATATAAGACTTTGGCTGCTTTTGTTGGCCTGTGAATGCAGCCCTCAGTGGTTTGTGAGGTCAAGCTATTTATAAACCTTGGATCCACTCAGCTGTATTCATTCTGCCCAGTTTACCCTTTTAATTCCCAGAGAGCCTAGATATTACACTCTTTTCATTTAGAATATAATTTAAAGGACAGTAAAAGGAGAGGGATAAATATATGTGTATATGCATATATAATGTGTGTTAAGAAATTCAATAATAAGTTTGATGTGTTGTTCAACATATTTCTTTCAATTTAGTTTTAACATGGCTTATCCAACCCTATTTAATACTCTATTCATGTTTTAAGTCTTTTTTTTTTCATGTTATAGAAAATACTTCATTATTTTAATTTTAAGAACAATCTTTTTTTTGTTTCCAATAAAATAACATTTCCTGCAACTAATAAACAAGACAAACAAACACTTCATACCTCCTTACCCTTGTTAAAAGCCATGTCTAATTACCCCAAATATTTCATTAATGAACATCCAAGGCTCATTTCTATGCTCACAGATTCACGTGGGCCAGCTGTTTTTCCTACAATAATCTTCTGCACAGCAACATACTCCCGTTCCAGGATTCTCTCCCTCTCTCTCTCTCTCTCTCTTTTTATTCCTCCACCAACCCCCCTCGGTCTCTCTCCCCTCTCCTCCAGCAGCTCAATGGGCAATGACAGCTATTACGGGCCTCATTAGTGTGTTACAGTGGCAGAGAGGTTCAGCGGAGGGGGCCAGAGCCAACGTCAGCTCCCCAGCTGTCAGGTCCCGAGACATGGGGAATAAAGCTCACCTCTTCCCAGCACCACTTCATCAGAGCTCCAAACAGTGGGCCAGGCTTCCTCCTGGCTAATGAGAATGTGCAGGAAAGTTGATTTCATACATATTGGACCCAGAGCAGGGGGAAAACATTGCTGAGACCGCCACAGAGCAACAAAACATCATCTGGAAATGCAGTGGAAAAAGCCGCCTGACAAATTTCAAATCCATTCTGGTCTATTATTTATACCTTGCTCTCACCTTGCCTAATGCACTTATTTATTTGTCTTGAAGCTTCAACTTTTAGGAAACATTTCTCAGTGTTATGTCCAATAAACTTGGTTTGAATCCTTGACATTTTGGAACAGGCGTACGTGGCACAAACATTTCATTGTGTGAGGGATAATCCATTCTTACCTCACTAACTGTACAGCTGTTACAGCCTAATGAAATCACACTGACTGTACGCAGAAAACTTAATTGCCTTCTGCTAACTGCTGACAGACTTTGCACAAGCCATTTTTTAACTTGAGGCAGAAGGTTTCACGACACCTCAGATACAGCAAACAGAAGAATGTATAAAACGTATGTATGTCTGTAAAAAAAAAAATAAAGTATGTGAATATATATATATATATATATATCAGTCAAATATTGTCCTATCCTAACAAACATCCATGGAAAACATATTTATTCAACTTTCAGACATTGTATTTTATTAGGCTGATTGAGGTACGTTTTGTGGCCATTCAGAATTCAAATATCTAGTGAGTGTTGCTAAAGATTAATCCTCTATCATGTTGGAAATATCCCCTACACCAAACCCAAACCTAACCCTAACCGACAGTGTTAACAAATGCAAAAGTAATGTAAAAACGGATTTGCTGATGCAGCCATTCTATTCTATTTCCTTGCACTAATTTGAGCTGTTTTGTTGAACCGTAGTTTCACAAGGGTTCGAATCTGAGGTTTTCATCACCTAAGCGTAACCCCGTATCACGTGAGCTACCGAGCAAACCTACTGAATTATAAAACCCAGATACAGTATATGTAGCTGATGACAACGTTCAAAAGTATCAGTTTTCAAATCATGCAGGATGTTAAAATTGTTTTGAAGTAATAACATAACATTCTGCAACTAACTGTGTGAAAATGAGCCCTTAGTGATCAAAAATGTAAATCGTACATTTGTGTGAAAAGGAATAAAAGTTGTGGCTGCCTCTATTTGAACTGCAGTGATTCTTATGTATAGGTACGTTTTCTCAGTTTTGCAGAAATGAATAAAGAGGAAAGTATTTCCAATGAGTCCATGTTGCAAACCATAAACCTCAATTTTGAAACATTGACCCTTACGACAAGTTTTGTTGTCCAGAGTCACATACTAAAATACTTGTTGGCTATTAATTATAAAACACAAGACAAACTAATCTCTATTACAATACATTTAACTTTAGTTACAATTACCTGTAATGTACATGCATTACAACCTAAATTATAAACACCTTTATGATGCGCTTTACATAAAAGCTTTAAGTAAATGGTTACCAAAAAGACACTTCTGCTATTGGTCAGAAAAACAAACAGCCCCGGACTATTGGCTGAGTTGTTGCCGTGTCAGGCAGGTAAGGATGATCAAACAAACAATGTTTTGAAAGCACCACAGTGTTTACACTTTTCAGCCTCTCAATCTGCAAACGGTTTACTTGTCTCTGTTTATTAAGCCGGGATCGGAGAAAGCAATGAAATAATTACCCTACAGTGCCTTTCAAAACTAGTAATCTATGGATTATAGAACTGGCATGAGCCCTTGAGTCAAGGCTGAGGAGACAAGGAACAGCTTCATCACGGCAAAGAGAATTCCCCCTCATCCCCACCCTCCCGCTTCCATCTGCCGACGCTTCTGTTTGAAAGTATGACGGATGGGGCTCGTAAATGTGTTTCAGTTATAAGCGGAGCTCTCTGTTGGGCTGTATTTCAGAACTCCATCCGGTAGAGTCGCAGCACGGCTTTAAGAAGAATGTGACTATTTCCTCTCTGGAAAAACGCCAGAGCCATCCATCAGGAGGGAACCTTTCCACAAGACGACGATTCTCTCGTTGTACTTCTTTCTTGTTTTTTCTTGATCCTTCTCCCTTCCCTATTTTAATGTCAAACGTACCATACGTTAAACGCATTTGCTGTGACAGGTCTTTGGCACGATGAGAGGTTGCATGAGTGCGTGAAGTGTGTGTGTGTGTGTTTCGGTGTGTATTTAGAGTCCTCTCATCAGGGAGGGTGAGAGCTGTTGATATAACTCAAAACCATGGCCAGGCAGGAGTATCTGCTAACTGTATTAAGCGGAGCTTCCAGAGCACCCATCCCCCTTCGCTCGCCAGCTTCACGGCTCAGCCAATCGCAGCGAGCCATCAATCTGAATTTAGCCACCAGGGTCTGCCATGGAGCGCAACAAGCTGTCTCAGGTTCCCCGCGATTCCCTGCTGGAACCCATGCAGAAACTCCAGCAGGAAAAAAACATCCACCCATGGCGCAAAGTTTCAGCAGATGTGAGATATTCCGTCAGGTTTCCCAGAACAACATGACAGGCCTCAGTCTCCCGCTTGTAAATCACGGCCACGTCAGCATGGACCAAACTGTTTGCATGCCAGAGGGGCCGAACGCAAGCCTGGTTAAACCAAACACGCACCGACTCTGGAAGTGCCTTCAGACAAGAGTTGAAATATATGCAGCTGGCACAGACAGGGATAGGAAGCTGCCTCGCATTCACTTTCCAAGCCGTCACCGCACAAGTAACAAAGTACGTTTGACAGTGGACAGAAGCGTGGAAGCTTTAGCTCAGCATCTGTTAGCCTCTAACTTACGTTAACCTAAACATGATGTCCAACTTGATTAAGGTCTAATGTGTTGTTGTGCATGCAACATATATAAAGGGGCGGTTGTGGCCTAATGGATAGTGAGTTGGGCTTGTAACCTAAAGGTTGCGGGTTCGAGTCCCAGGTCCGGCAGGGATTGTGGGTGGGGTTAGTGAATAACCAGCGCTCTCTCCACCTTCAATACCATGACTGAGGTGAGACCCTTGAGCAAGGCACCGTTCCCCCAACTGCTCCCCGGGCGCTGCAGCAATGGCTGCCCACTGCTCCGGGTGTGTGTTCACAGTGTGTGTGTGTGTGTGTGGTTGATCACTTTTCACTGTGTGTGTGCACTTGGATGGGTTAAATGCAGAGCACAAATTCCTAGTATGGCCAACCATACCTGGCCACATGTCACGTCCTTTCCTTTCCTTTTCCTTCCTAAAGAGTCCATCTCACAAATAAATCAATCACTAAATTGTGGGGTTTTTTTTGGTAATCCTAACCCTGCTAAAGAAAAAAAAAAAAAAACTGCATGGCATGAAACTATCTAACAGCGCATGACCAGCTTAAACCAGCAGTTAGTCCAGTCGTACATCAACCACAAGCCATTACTTTTGCCATATGTCTTCAAATGCACTATCCCAGCAGTCATAAGATGTTGATATTTGGAAAAATTTAAGTGAGTAAAAGTTAAGTGACCAAAATTCAGTGCAAATTTAACATCTAATACCAATGTTAAACTGACGTCCAATACCGACGTCACCTGGCATTGATATTTAGTTTTAGGTTGTGTAACCAAAATCCAAAGTTAAATCAACGTCAACCCGATTTTCATTTTCAACCAAAATGCAACGTCTGTTCGATGTCATGTCCAACATCAATCTGACGTTATATGGATGTCTGATGCCTGGTGGGATGTATTGCTAAATTTAAGGTTTGTGAGGCTTATATCAGTGTAGTTACTGATTTGGAATTTAACAGCATTCATTTTGTGGTATAGAAACCGTTAGCAGAAACTTTTTTTAGCAATTTAATTATTAATGATATATCCAACACCAGTTGTGCGTGCCTCCTCAATAAATCTAAAACCATTAAAAATAGGAATCCGAAGCATGATTGTCAAATTCCTTATGATTGCAATCACTGGAATGAATTTGTAAAGGTCAAGCCAGGTAGAAATCATTTCTAAATCAACCCAGCCTTATTGAAAAAAACATGCCTGTGACATAATTTCTGCAAAATCATATTACATTGCTTCCTATTATGACACAAATGTCACTAAAACCATGTTCAATTTTATCCGAAACAGATAAATGGGATGAACAACAAGAATGAAAGCTCTTGAAAATAACTTGGCAGGTACACTAAAACCCACTTTAAACCTAACCAATAGTGTTAACAATGGCAAATGTGAGATAAAAACCTATTAACGGAAGCATTTCTATGGGTTTTTCATGACTCAGATTTCACAGGACATGTGCGTTGGAACTAAATTCTGCAGAAAAGTGGCCCTTCAGGAACGGGATTGGACCCCCCTGTTTTAACACTGACACCATATAACTTTACAGTATCTAAACACGTCCACCAGGAGGAAGCATTTCACCACTCTGTGTCTGTTGTGCGTTGAATTCACAGTCAAAATCAGGGTGAAAAGACTGTTAACAAAGTACAGCAATCCATCAACCCTTTCCTGCCAAACATTGCAGCCACGTATGAGAGACGTTTATTTAAAGTGATATGTGTGTTAAGATGTTTGCTGCTTTGACATTGATTTGAGGACTGACTTGTTTCTTGTAAATCAGACACGAGTTGATTTTGTTTTGTAAAAGACAAGGTTTTGTTTATGTCCCAACAGGTTGGTTGAGTTGGTTTCCTGTTTTAGATGCAGGACTCTACTGCTCACCGCTCTGTTCATTCAATGTGAAGGTTTGTTCTGAATCCCCGTGGCAGGCTACTAGCTGGCCTCAAGCAAATCAATATATTCAATCAAAAGATCTCCCTCGAGAAATGTGGATGAGCGAGAAAGTTGAGGAAGGGGCTGCGGTTTGTTTTTTGTATTATTAATCACCTGCTGGCAATAACAATCTTAAAATGATCCGCTACATGTGTTTGGAATCCTTGAGAAGATCAGTTATGATTTATCAGGATAAGACAATGGTGTATTTACTTGTGACATCTAAAGTATTCATAATTTATTGATTCTCCTTGTTCATATTGTAAATTTGCTTTCATTTTGAAATAGACTTCCACTAATGTATATTAAAAAAATATTCCAGTTTTGTGGGCATGCAAGATAAGTAATTTTTTTCAGGTGGCTATAACTGTGCAGAAAACTGAGTTTGGTAACACTTTAGTAGTAAATACTAAGTAATAGCCTTTGTACATACATAAAACAAAATGTACTTACCATGTAACTAAGCTAGCTTGGAACAGTTTGTAATTATGTAGATGCACGTATGATAGGCTGCTACTGTTACACATTTGCAGTCTGTTACACAGCTACTGTAACCAAAAGACTGTCACATATGTGCTTAAATACATGTAATGCCTTTTTAATTACATTAACATTACAGAATATTACTCAGGCATAAGCTACTTAAAATGCAAGATTGTACTTAAGTGTAAGTAGCTATGTAACAGACTCGGTGTGTTACAGTAGGGGAGACGGGGTATAGTTGAAACACAGGGAGAGTTGTAACACTACCAATTCCACGAATCAGGGATAAGATAGGGGTCATGTAACA
>JAUCMS010000052.1:8119879-8131977 GCA_032357445.1 Enteromius radiatus | reverse complement strand
GGTGTAAAGCTGCTTTGCAATGATATGTATCATGAAAAGCGCTATACAAATACATTTGAATTGAATTGAATTGAATATTGGATTTACTGTTGCCGACCCCTGCTACGTTCTTTGGATAATTCTTATGCCTCGGCCTCCTATGTTCCTGTTTGCTGGTGATCTACCCTGTCTGCCTCACTCCGCTTATAAATAAACATGTCGCAATTGAATCCGAACGCCTTCTCGTCTCCACATCATGACATAGACAATAAATACATTCGCAATTACTTGTCAACTAACTCTCATTAATTTGCAACTACATGTCAAGTAACTCTGATTAGAGTATTTGTAGAGTTGGAGTTAATGTCTACAAATACTCTAATGACTTGTAGTTAAAAACTACTTATAGTTAGTAGAATGCTATTCTGAGAAAGAGACTAATGTAGCTAATGTAGTTAACTAATTAAAAATAATTTGAGGGATAATTTATGATGCAAGAATGTTGTGGGAGTAGTTATGTGGCAAATTTTGAGCACAAATTATTTTAAGTTCGAGTGTGTCATTTTAAGTGGCTCCAGATTAACAATGTGAAGTTCATTCACTTAGTGAAGTATTATACTGCATTTTCATACAATAAAATATTATAAATACTATTGAATACTGTCCTAAAGGACTAGCAGTAAGAGACTGTTTATTTGAGTAAAGTTGACGTGAGTGACAGTTGAGTGGTATAAATAGGTACAAAACTGTCATCCAGCATTACCAAGTTTTATCACTGTCTATAAAACAGGCCTACATCTTGCTACTTGCACTGTACTTACAATGGCAACGTCAGAATCTTGATTAAAGGAAATTCAACTATCCTGACTTCAAGTTGACAGTCAATTCATCACAGAAGGCTTATCAAAGGTCAGTGTGATCTGATACCGGGGCCCGGGCACTGCTCTCAATCATGTGTCACTTTGGGACATCTGTCATCTTCTTCTAACCTTGTTATGGCACCATTTTCAAGCGCAGCTGGGGCTTATTTGACATATCTTTCAAAGAACATGAGAACAGATTATAGACCATTTAGGGGCACATTTGATCTCATGCTATAGATCATGATCACTATCTATGACAAACTTATTTTATTGAATAATCTCATCTGCAAAAATGTACCCTGTTAGTGTTGGTCAAGATGTTGAACCAGCAAACTGAAGCTGGTACAGTATGATCTCTCGGGTTGACCAAGGAAGCAAAATTATCATTCTGTGATCATTTACTCAATTTTGTGCCATTCCAAACATTTTGCGGAGCAACTTATTTTGGACTCCAGATGGATCCCATTGACTGTCATTGCATGGATAAAAAACAACAAAAAAATTAGATTATCCTCTGTCTTTGCACCTACTACGTTTTTTATCGTTGTTGTTTTGTACACATTTCAGCAGTCCTTTTAATGCTTTCCCAGAAAGTCTAAAAATGGCCACTCGCATGCGTTTGTGCCCAAACATATTGCTCTTTTAAATGGAGCAGGGCTCTTTTGACGGGCATAGGTGGTATTTTATCATTTCATTTCATTTTGTCTATTTGAGAGCTATAATTACTTACAGAGGCATGGAAGCCTCCGTTTAAAATTACATGTCTCTTCTACTGTAGAGCGTAGTGTTTCCCCAATGTATATTTTTACCCGCTCTATTTTAATCCTCTGTTATTATTTTTCATTTTGAATTCTTTTCTTTAATCATCATGTTCTGTTCAGTGTTTTCTTCAACATGCCAAGAGGGACTTAAAGTGAAGTCTTTTATTTTCCTATATTTGACCTGCCACGGATTGGCTTAGTTTCAAGATGAAGGCACAGACACTGTTATTGAGAACAAGTATTATCCATAATTGGCTTCGTCATTGTGACACTGAACTAAGCTTGAGAACGCTTTATGCATATAGCCATTCTTTGTTTACACTTGAACGGCCACAAATGAAGACGGGAAGTCTGCATAAGAGCGACCAAACTGCCTGAACGAATACCAACGAAAATATAACAAGGTCGTCTGTCCGCCACACCGCCCTTTCTAATTCAAATTTTGTGTCTGATTTTGAGCCAGTCCACCATCCGACCTCATCACGGCTCAGTGTGCGACCGAGGGAGGCGCTTGTTGAGTTCCCGTAATTGAGAGGGGAAAAAGCATTAACTGCACACATGCATCCCCACATCACGCATGTACACATATCCCCCCGGCTCACGCGTTCACTCACAATTACACGCCCCGCTGGATGTCCTTATATTAAAAGCTTCCTTTGTTGGGTGCCGCCCACTAAATAGCTTGCATGTGTTACCGTTTTCTTAGGTTTATCAAGCACAGCTGTTGGGGAAATGAAGGGACGAATGGGAGTCATCATTGCATTAACCTGCCCGTTAACCCTGCCATACTCTGATGGGCCCAACAAGGGTGTAGTGACAGAGACGGTTTTGTTTCGGCTCAGTTATCCCATCATTAACACCAGTATCATGCCTGCGTTGCTCTGGGCTTAAGATAGATACTGCACAGTATAATAACAGATTTATAAATGTTTTTAGGTTACAATACTGTGGAAGCATCTACACAAGTCATTTTTGTTTTGCATTAAAATTTGATCACATATATCATAAAAAGTATCTGCTGCCTGTAGAAATATATATACAGTATATACACGTATATACCTTCAAAAGTTTGGAAACGTTCCTGGCAAAGTGTGGTGTTAGATGAAATCTGCATAAATCTTACAGTATTTTGTGCAAATGCTGTACATTAAAGTAACTCGAGATTATCATTGAAGACCAACAATAATAATTTTGATTTTGATTGCATAATAATGGCAAACTGCCTGAACGAATACCAACAACGGAAAAAAATAATAATATAACAAGGTCGTCCATCCATAATTTTAATACTGATACCATCATTTCCATTATGCAATACGAATATACTTAATGCACTATTTCTATTTCTGTCATTCTTTAAATGATAAATATAGTTATGATGTAATGCAGTATTTTCAAAACAGATGAATGTCATCATGTCATTATTCATAGTCATTCTTTGGACCGTGGATGCTGCCATTGAACTCTTGCCAAACCGCCAGTGGCGTATCAGATCCTTGGTTGTTGGACACAGAAGATTTGCTTGAAGAAAGACTTCTGTCAATACACTTGGACTTCCTCCACAACCTTTACAATTGACAGAGGTTTCCCACTTCTCTGAGACCTACATTACATGAACGGGATGCCAAAACCTTTAACCACATGGAAATGAAGATGAGATAGAAACCTACTAAAATGCAAGAACTAAAACTTTGGTTCATTCTCTACATTCTGTTGTAAGCACAATTGTGTACCATTCTTTTACTTTGTGTTCAATGTATAAGAAGCAATGCTATTTCAGTATAATTTAATTTTCAGATTTCATGTTAATAAAAAAAATAAATAGTAATGCAGTTGTTTTTATTTTGTATTATTGTTATTAATGTTATATAAATAAATCATAAATCATTTTTGTTAATTCAGTTTTAGTTATATCAAAATGAGAATGAGAAATGTGAAATAATTAAATCAAATAAATATTATGCACACACAATTGACTGATTTATTCTTTGTATTTAATTGTATTATTTGATGTGTTATAATCAGTAGGTGAGTCCAGAGTAATTGATCCCAGTTTGTGTAATTGAGCGAAGAAGGCATATTGCATATTTTTAGGGCAGCCTGTACACACTGCAACACCTGTGCATTTTTCTAAGTATGATCAACTTCATTGGCGTGATGCCAGTTCTTCTCAGCTTTATTGTTAGACAAAACACTGACAAATATATCAATTAAAACACAAGGGGGAGCCACTCGACAATTCCACCCACCAACAACACTGAAGCTATAAAGTTTGAAAAGCTCCTTATTGGTGTAGTGTGACAATATTTCCTATTAAAGATGTCATTAATGTACAATCAAGTTCCCCTTTAAAAAATAAAAAAAGTGGGAAGTGGCAGAAAACATGCTTTTATAGCCAAAGTGCCCTTATAGGGAAGGACCCTGGTGGTTTGTAGTACACAATGTCTAATTAAAGAGTTCAGCTCCTGCATGCTTCACTCGGGATGTTGTTCTGAATCCTCAATATGTTGCCACGTATTTAGCTTTTTCTCTTCCTGTTTTGTCTTCTCTTGTTACAAGTTCTGTTTTTCTCTCAGGACTGTATATTGTGGTGAGATTTTCTGCTTGAGCAGCTCTCAAAATCAGTGCAAATCTATGTAGCAGGTTTCCACTAATGTTTCTACCTTCAGGACCTTGTCGGATATTGATTGAAAATAAGATATGTTGTAATAAATAATATCATAAATAATTGAAAAGCTCAGGATCAGCAGCTCAATATCGTTTGCATGGCCGGTGCAGAATACTAGATTAAGGTTCGGCGTTTTCCACGAGCGCTACTGCGTATCGGTTTTCAGGTATGAGTTACAGTTCCTCTAACGTACAGAACTGAAATGGTTTGGAAAACTGTAAAGTGAAATGTCCTTACGTTTGTAGAGGTGAATGGATTTCCCAGTTGCATCCTTACAGCGTTTATGTTTTCCGAAATATAAAAAAGTGACAGGAGTGAGGCAGGAATGTAGCCTCCATATGGAAAGAAAGGAAATACATTAAACGCGGGGGGAAGTGTGGGTTAAACAGGAATACACTGAAGGAACCGTTCTTAATTATGATTGTTTTCAGGTCTTAACGATGCATAACATTAGAAAAGGGTTAGATGGTGCTCATTTACACTATTTCAGAGGGTTTGCAGTTGTGGCCTGTACATTTTTTGGTTTTATGAATCGAGCACATGGCTGTAATTTGATCGGGTAGACCTTCCTTTTCCCAGGCCTCTAGTCTGCACAGCTCCTAGAGGGACTTATTAAGATCCATATTTCTCTAGCAGACTATTTCAGAGATTTACACAAGCAAGAACACCTGGTATCCGTGTTGCCAATTGGTCGCTAATGATCATGATTGGTTGTATGTTAAAATCATACTGCAGACAGTACCTACTAACACATGTATCTATTCCTCCATTGGCCCATATCTGAGAAGAAAAAAAGACAAATATCTGCAGTACAGTATATACACGCACAATTTAAGTAAGAGAGTAGCTTTTTTAATAAGATGTGAGTGCGTTATTGGAGTGGGAACAGACCATTTTATTCTGTTCTTCACATAAAGAAATCCTATGGCTTCTGAAGACTTTTGAATGCAACACAGCTTTTTTGTAATAGCTTTATAAAGCTTTTTTATGGTACAATATCAATAAATACATGTAACTGTACTTTTATTTGCCTGTTACATGTTTTATATGGTTCAGAGGTGGGTTGGTTTAGGGTAGTGGTGGGGTTAGGTGCTCAAATGAAAGTATACATTTTAATGATTTCTATAAAAAAAAAAAAAAAATACATGCAAACCAATTAATTAAGCAATGGAGGACTCTGAATGTTAAAAAGTGATGCTAAAGGGGTACCTAGTGATTTAAAAAAAAATGATACCAAAGGGTCCTGTCCAAGCGTCAATATGCAATATTAAAAATATCAATAATTTATAATAATAAAATATTATTAGAGAATACTTTTTTTAATATAATCAATTTTTAATTTAATGAATCCCTGAGTGAAATGTCTGCCATGAACTGAAAAGCATCTGAATTTGTTTCAGACCCTTCCCGAGGCCTTGCTGTTGTGCACACTGTAGGCAGATGTCTAATAGGAGAAACATCTGTCAAACCTGTAATTCGAGCTCACAAGTAACAGTTGGTGCTCAGAGCCCGGAAAGATACAATTTATGTTACAAACTTCAGTATAAGACAGGAAGTGGCAATGCAACATTACTATTCAATGGTTACAGCGGTTACAACTTACATTTAATCATTGTTGCATGCCAGGCTAACTATTTAATGAATCAGTTCATAACACTTAATGAACAATAATTGCAGTAAAACACCAACAACTTTTATTAGTTTCACACAAATTAGGACTACAGTTGCAGATTATTAATCAATAAATACTTATTTAGAAGGGGTCATCGAATGCAAAATTCGCTTTATATGTTGTTTGAACACATTGTGTGTACACATTCATCCTATAACGATAAAAATCCACTCTGTGTTTATTTTTCTTTTTTTTCCCTGTAGGCCCCTCCCATGATAATTGATTGACAAGGTCATCTTACTACCTTGAGTGAGCTGTCATCAGTCTACCATTGTGTTGACTCTGGTGCATGAGAAGCCAAATTATTTAAATGAAGTGATTGAGGCGTTTCCTTGTTTAAAGTGATAAAGAACATACGTAGCAGTCATCATTTAGCCTACTCCTGACTGAGCTGCTGAAGACACAGAGAATTAACGTTACAACTTTATCTATAGAAGAACTGAGTATATGGGTTTTTATGAATCTTTGCAAATCTCCTTTCCTAATATTGTGCTATATAGCCAGTTTCATGGCTGAAGTTTACATTCTACTGGTAACTCCACGGAAGAGAGGGGCGGGGTCAGCAGAGCTCATTAGCATTAAAGTAACATGGTCTAGAATGGCTTGATGAAGACAGAACTGATTTTGACAGGATAGAAAAGTTATTATTTACACTACCATTGAGAAACTGTATAGACTTTTCTTTAATACCCTAAAGAATCATATCAACTTGTGTAAAACAGCCATCTGATGACCCCTTTAACACAGCTCTTTATACAATATTATGTTATACCTCAAAACTCTTGCATATGATTGGTAAACGAACACATTTTGACTTTTGTGTCATATATATAGCTCCATATGTTTTTATTTTTTTTTACTGCTGTAGTAAACTTGCTCTGTAGCACACCTGGTACAGAGCCGAAAGTGCTGAGCAGAAGTATTGTAAATCACAAGTCATAATATTCAACCCTAAAACTTGTAGAAGAAAACTAAGATGTTATGCAAATGAAGTTTTATCTCATTTTAGCTTTTTGTTTACACATGTGACCTAGAGGAGCCAAATTGTTGAATAAATGTGTTATTTATTTATTTATTTTCCACACAAAAAGTATCGTTCAGCTTTGTAAAATTACGGTTGAAGCACTGTGTTGCATGGATTATTTTAACAATGTCCTTGCTGCATTTCTCAGCCTTGAACATGTTAAGCACCCTTGCTGTCTATGAAAGTCTAAACTTTTGAGAGTTAATATCTTATTTGTGTTCTGAAGATGAACTAAGGTCTCACAGGTTTGGAATGACATGAGGGTGAGCAATTAATGACATAATTTAAATTTTGGGGTGAACTATCCCTTTAACATGATCACTTTAGAGTAGGGTTTATTAACATGATTGAGCATTAATCTTTTTAGCACCGTTTAACAGAACTGACACAATATGTACAACAACCAATGCAATGTTGTCAGCTTCACGTTAATCTCTTTCGGAGAAAACAAAACATGCTATCAGTGCCACATACTGAACCTTTTCGTATAAAAAAGTGTCGCACAACACAAGTAGTAATGTATGGTTTCTGCAAATTGTCGCCAAAGGCAGATTCCAATGACCCAAGGTTGCTTTCAGTGATTCATTTTATTTTATTGCCACATTCACTGGTGTATTTTGAACTAGCAAAGTGAGCCGCAATAAGTCTTTATTACATTAACTCTAAGTTGTGACGTATGGCACAGGACCAGTCCAACTTTGTTTAACACTTTTGCACTTTAAATCACCCAAATATATATTAGATTAACAGCAGCCAGTAACAGTTTAGTCTACAAATTTAAAACACACACTCAATATAAAAAAAAAAGAGACTACGGACAGACCATAGAACCAAATAATTCATTTTTTTTTAAATAATATTTTGTTTTGAGAACACCATGATTTATGCAGGCAGTAAAAAAGAGCAGCTATGCAAAGAGATCAGAACTGATAAATAACATCTGCGTCCAAACCGCAATTCACAGAAGCCAGCGGCAGGTGATTTTCACATTGTTTATGGAATACCTGCGGAATTTCCTCATTCCGTAAATAAGCTGTTTGATTGACTACATAATGGTGCTCAGGATGATACGTCACACCACACCGTGCTGCTCCTATTACTGAAGTCTTTTGTTAGCTCTAGTTTGACTTGGCATTGATACATGCCCCAAAAGAATGTCCTGCATTTGTAGTATCACATTCTAGTGGAACGGATGGCATAGACAAGACTAGTGTCTGCTTTTGCGCTGTAATTGGTGTGTAAATATTCATAGGGTTGTACATTTTCCTCTTTTAGGGGGAGGTTAACCACCACACGCTCCATTTCAGGACCCTTCTGGGGCCCGGCAGCACTAATGTGTCTTCTGACATTTGAATATGAACATATGCACACACACACACACACACACACACACACATACAAGCACGCACTTACTGCTCAGGGGGCACTTTAACATAATTCATAAATATGGATAACTTTCTGTCAGTATTTTTTTTCGTCTGCCACTTGCCCCCTCAAGGTTTTTGCGGTATGTTTCCAGCTCATTACCTAATGATTTCATAGCTTTGGTGTCTGATTCATGTTTATGGATGTGAATTGATATCATCCCGTGTCCAGGTTTGAGAATGTCCATGCTTGTGTGTGTGTGCTTGAGTTTTATTAATTATTATATAAGCATTTATTTCTGCATATTTATAAGTTAGAAAACAAAAAGCTAACAAGTAGCTAAATGTACTTATTTTACCGTACACATCTCCTTTTCTTTAACAATTTATAAAACTAATGGATGTAAGAAGTAATAAAACATACAAGACTTTTAAAATAATGGCTAGAGGAATTCAATTTTGTAATATAATAAGCTTCTTTCAAATATGTGGCCTTTCTATTCGGCTGCAGAATTAAATCTAGAAACCAGTTACACAGTGGAATTATTTATTCAAATTAAGTGTGAATAAATGCTATTGTGGATAAAAGCCACTGTAGCTTTTTCTTTTATTTCCATTTGCATATTGTAATAAGAGTCCGTGAATTTGAGACAAATTGAAATCCCGAAGAACAGTAAATTTACTCTTCCTCCAAGCAGGAACTGGGGAACTGTCATCTTTTTTTAATGAACAAAAAGTCTTGATTGTTGAATTTCATACTACATTTTAGACAGCACTAACAACAATTCATTCTTTTTCATTTTTTGGAGCTGGTTAAAATATCAGCCTACGGTATTTTGACTGGTATGTGGAAATCTATGATTTATGGTTGCTTAGTGGTTCGATTCAAAAGACCCTCGGACTTTAACAGTGATTAAACTCACAGCCAGTCGTTTCTAGAATTCATCTTAACTTTAAATTTGTCTTCTAGTCTTGGTCCAGGATGAAGTGTTGAGCTCTAGATGGTTAATAAGCTCTCCCAGGAGATCGTCTGCTACCACAACACCATCTTGGCCTAGTAAACGGCAGCATAAAATGATGTGGTCTGCTCAGATTTCTCCTGCATGGGCATTTCCCTGATGCTGTTAACACCTCTCATGACCCTCTGCATATTTCACAAATTTAACCCATGCATATGCATACATTTGAACATTTGATTTCTCCTGGTTTAATATTTTTAATCGATTTTTTATTTTTTTTTCCAAATGGTTGCTTAGTCAAATGCACATTCCCATTGTACATGTGCAGACATCCTCAGTGTTCAAGGAGGTGATAGAGTTTCCTTTAAATATCATTAAACAATGTTGCTAGTTATAAACATGTCTAGCAAGGGTTTCTTCAAGCTGTTGCTCCAACATAACAGTACAGTGGATTGCTTGAAAGACAACAACAGTACATATAGGATAGAATTTTACTTAATTTTAATTATTATATTAAAAATTAATTGCTTAAAGAACTGGAGGGGGTTATTATATATTTTAAATATATAATAATTATTTAAAAAAATATTAAATTAATCTACATCCCTAATTCTACCCAAACTTAACAACTAACTTACTAACTATTAATAAGCAGCAAATTAGGAATTTATTGAGGGATAAGTCATAGTTAATAGTGAATATGTGTTCCCTATCCTAGTGTTACTATCACCAGAAAACGTGAACATGTGTTGTTAAATTATAGAAATATTAAAGTTAAATCTCAAGGGGACTCATTAAGGAACTGTAATCGTTGTGACCATTTTAAAACATAATAAAATATAATAATAAAAATATGGTGGCATAACTAAAAGCCCTTTGGATTAGAATGTAACTAGCACTTCTACAGACATTTTAGTGCCTCAGGTTTAATTTAGAAAGTCTCACAAGCCTGTAATGCAGAAATCTGTCAGCTGGTTCAGAGTATGTCTCTGTAAAGCAGTTCTTTCACCCAAAATCACTCCGGCGTTATATCCACAACTGCAGAATCAGGAGAATTATGCCTTTACAGTTCACTCAATAAATCAGTGAACAAGCCCAGGTGTCCATCCGTCATCCCACATCATTTCTTCTCTGCCCTACCTTCTCTACTTCCCTCCCTCTTTGTCTCTTCGGGCCTCATCATGGAGGAAGAGGCAATCGCTTTTACAAACACCTCTGCTATTTGAGGCCGCCGCGGCTCTCGCCCCCTCCTCTCAGTGCATGTCATCGACAAGACTGACAGCTAATGATGAAATACGAGCAAGTGATTTCTCGCCACCCGTCAGTATGTGAGAGTCCTAAGACCCCGTGGTGCGGCGGTGGAACAGATGTGCGGGAAGATTTGTTACAGCTCGTAACTTGTCCACTGCCTCAGGCCGCAAGCTCTGCGAGTCAGCATTCCCTCCCACAACCCCCTGCGAGCGAGCCATTTTTCTTTGCAGAGCGCTGAACGTGTGGGCCGATGCTGTACTGACTGGCAGCAGCATACGGGACCAGCTCCACCTCTGGGATTACACGCAGCATGGGAGAACCAGAGATGAGTGGAACACAAATCCATTTAATTAAACAAGCCCACCACGTGCTCCTAGAACATACTGTATATATGAGTTACATAATTGCCATCATGGTTACATGCCAGTTAAAAGGGCAGAGAATCAACACAGACTGTAGGATTAAATAAATTAATCTATTTAAACTTTAAATCACTTTATTTTTTGCAACATCCTACCACCATAGAAGATAATATTTACTTAATTCCTGCTATGACAAAAATCTAAAAATGTCATATTCAGAATGCGAACAGCATAAGATAAAAAGTGTCATCAGCAAACAAATGCTGATTCATTTTCATTTGTCTGACCTTGACCTTCCAGCTTGGTTTAATGAGGGCACAACATTTCCAGGTGAAAATATTCCAGTAAAATACATTTTTATTTCAGCACACTTCCATAATGTGCTTAAAATGTTTCTGTGCACTAATTTTGTGCTAAATATTATTTCTGCATAGATAAGATTTCTAAAGTTGCAAAGACTAAAGTGTCAAACTCAAATGCATATTCTTTATAAAAAATGGCTAATTTAAACACGCCGCTGTGGGAATATTTGCATAATGCAGCCCAAATGTTTACGCAATTAAAGAAGGTGGAGCTATATCATTCTCGTTGTAGTGTTGCTGCCAGCACCATGTTCTGGAGACTCTGTTTCATTTTGAAAGTGAAACTACTTTGTTTGTGCTTCCAAAAGAGGACACAATTATAAATCAGTGGTTAAGTTGTATTCAGTTCCGCTGCTCCCTATACGCAGAGTACGCAGTCTGCGTAGGGCACTAGCTCCGAGGGGGGCACCATCCCAGTTTCTCAAAAAAAAAAAAAAAAAAAATGCTTTTGCTCTATATTATTAAAAATGTATACATAAACTTAAAAATCTTTGCATGAACATACATTTTATATATACGGTAGGCTAAATATAGGCTAATTATAAAAAAAACAAAAAAAACCCAAAACAATTATGATAAACGCAGTGGCACACGTGACACGTGTTCCCGCATCTGAGCCGGCGCACACACACGATCCAATCTTTGTTTAATATTGGCCAAAGATTTCATTCAAATATCCGCTTAATTTATTTTATTTTATTTTATTTTTTTGATTTTTTAAAAAACGCATTGGACTCGTTTTTTTTATTTGATGCACCGCGTTAAAAACTGGCCGACCAGTGAGATTAGTGCTTTTGTTCACGTGACCGGAGCTGCTGAAGTTACAGTAAAAC
>JAUCMS010000052.1:8100773-8115186 GCA_032357445.1 Enteromius radiatus | reverse complement strand
ATTAGGGTTGCATCTAAATTCTGCAGGGCTCCGGCCCTCCAGGAATTGAGTTTGACACCCCTGTTCTAAGCGATTCCTCGCATATGCCGTGAGTTCGGGTTGATTAACATTTTATCCAGGAAACACAGAAAAATGCACAATGTTTATTTGTGCGATTCATGTACATTGCAATTTTCAAATTAATATACTTTTTAATTGAGCTCACACGTGGACAAATATTAAAGCACAAGGTATTTTTTTATTATATTATATCATATTATATAAAAAAAAACTTAAATAAGGAAGTGATATCTTTGCCATCATATTCAAGTTGCCATGTCTATTGTATTCTTTGCACGTGTTATTTTATCTTTTGTTTATTTTTATCTATTAATATTTTTATCTTTGAATTTAAAAGATAATACTGGACACTGGACAATCTGTTGAACATATCACTCAACGTACTGCTTGGCTAGCTTGGAGACTTATTATGCTCCTTTATTTTTACAATGTAATATCCCCAGAATCTATTCATTAAATTTCTGCCCAAAATACCTTTTCAAATCATTCTTTTATGTTATTTGAAATAGTCATTGAGCAGAAGCTAATTACGTTACCTGCAAATTTAAATGATGGTGCAGCAGTTGTAAATCTACAGATAAAGCGGTGGTGGCGGTATTGTAACCGAATCCCTCTTCAATCCACAAGGGGGAACAAACCAGACATGTGGCTGGACAAGCTTTCTCCTTGTACCCCTAACCCAAGACCAGGCTGGACACCAGGCTCATGTCCACCGAGCTCCCTAATTCTAGTGATTAGCTGGATCAGGTGTGCTTGATTAGGGTTGGAGCTAAACTGTGCAGAGCTGTGGCCCTCCAGGAATTGAGTTTGAGACCAGTGCTTTAAATACTGCAAACTCCTCTTCCCTGGTATCTTCGCTCTTTGCATCCCTCCGCTGCCCCTTACACCGCCTCCATACTTTAAACTGGAAATCGAGTGTTGAATATTTTTGGTTCCTCGCTGCAGTCACCTTTGGCTTGCTTAGTCGCGGACACCTAGTTTCCAGTAATCATTGTTATCCGGTCCAGAGTCCGCTACTGCACTTAACTGTTACATCGCATCTTTCTCCTATTATCGGCCTATTTGCAGTCCTATGCAAGCAACCTACGGTCCCTTCCCACTTTCCTCCCAGGGGGCACGTGGGGACCAGGCCGGACACCAGGCTCTGCCCAGCCCTCTCCCTCCTAGGGGAAAAATCCCTAGGGCTCGGGTCCGCCGAGCTCCCTGCCTGCTACCCGGACAGCACGCCAAACATACTTACAATATTTATAAATGAGGAAGTGGTATACACAATGTTCACCTTCACCTGTCTGATGACCTTAACTCTAAAACATTTCTGGTGGAGTGGCAGATCTGTTATATTTAGTGGAGCCTGACTATTTAACCCACCACATGTGAACCACAAAAATTACTTGCTAAAATAACATTGATGTTGACATTGAAAGTCACATGACTAACCAAAGCCCATCACAAGCATCTTTTAAATATGAACAGGTACACAAACATTAAACACCATCAAGGTGAGACTTATTAAACTGAAATATGCAGTAAACATTAATGTAACAACATTACATGCAACATACAACATAATAAACACAACTGATAAGAAAAACTAAGAAGAAACATAGTTATTTCAAAGAAAAAACAACAAATTCAAGGAAAATTTGAAATGCAATGCAGGGAATTTTAGGAATGTCAGTTTATATTTTCCCTGTAAATTTTACAGGAATTTACCATTAACCATTTAACAGATTTTTACTGTTAAAATCACGGTCATTTTTTTACAGTGTACCTTTAAGTGTCATAAAACCCTAAAACATATATTTTGAGATGTTAACATATTTGAACAGTTTGCACATCAGTGAAAACAACAATAGCACATATTATGTCTATTACAAAAGGAAAAAGTGTTTTTGTTGTTGTAGTTGTTTTTTCTTCAATTTTGTCCTTCTGGTTTAAAAAGAAAAGTTGTGACTGGCTGCCATGGCTAATGAGTACGCGTTTACCTCATCGGTTTTATGAGATATTTTCAGTATTATTCATGAGAATGAACTCTTACTATCCAATCACTGTGCTGTATTATACATAAGATCATTATTACTATTTTCCTACAATTTCAGATTCAGACTGTACGGCAAGCATAAAAGGATAAAAATAAACATACATTGTTTATGTAATATCGCCGACTACTGATATACATAATACAACTTTTTAAAGTAATTTCTGTATGAATGGGGATGATGATGTTGTTTTTCAAAATGCAAAGAAAACCTTTTAGTACACAGTTTTTGTGTAAACATAATCTGATCTCTAATCGCATCATGTTTGGACTTTATTAGTTACAGCTACAGTAAATGATTTATAATGATGCAAAGCTCACTGAACTGGTTGGTTTTTGAATTTACATGCTTAAAAACATACCTGTGATGGGAAAAACATTGCAAAAACACACTGTAAATAGCAACCTCTGAAACACTTTACAGACACAATGCATGAGAGGCAGGTACTTAACCCAATATTGCTGGTACTGCAGAAATGTGACATCATCACATTTTTAAAAGATAAATATCTACTTGCCAACAAAGTACCAGTACATTTAGAAACACTACACCCTATCCACCTTTTTCTTGACATAAAAATCGTGCAGCCATTTGTAAATTCTATGGGTATAGCTTCAGGTGTCATCTGCGTCCAGCTATTTTTAGCTGTACAAAACAGTTAAATATGTTGTTTGGTATTGAAAATTGATTTTATAATGTATTAGAATTAAATTATCTTAATTATGAATGCACTGGCTCATAGTGCAAACAGTTTAACCTTTTACTGCCATTGTTATTCTCCTTGTTACTGTATTCACCTATAGCATAACGAACTGAAAGTCCCATCCATAAGCTTACTTAGAAAAACGTGAATACATGCAGAATCCAGCCTACACAGGGGACCAACTACCAAGGGGGGCACCCAAAAGTGATTTTTTTTTTTTTACTGAAGAAAAGCTCCAAAATTCACACCAGAAGCACCAAGCCGACCATCAACTTCTAAAGCAGAGGGATGGATATCATCCAGATAAAACCGAATACGCAAGTAGCTACAGTATATAGCTGATGTCTGTTTAACTGAGCTTTCAGCACACGCACAACCCTCGTTCTCCAGAAAAAGCCGCTTTCCTCACAGGTGAGGTAAAATACATTGTGTATCCCCCGGGCTGGGGAATAACTTCTTCAACTGTCAGTCTCAGCTTGACATCAATTTACAGACATACAAGACACATATATAGACACACACACTACACATTTCTCCAGGAAATACAGTATGTGTGGCATTAACAGGAATGCTGCTTTTATTAACGTTTTTTTTTTCTCACTTACAGTTCCACAGTCCGCGCTTTTAGCTTGGAGGTCATTTCTCCGTGCGTTGCATCATGATCTCGCATTAACCCTGCAGAAATTATTTAATATGTGACACCCAAACCACATGCATAGCAAGCACGGCGCTTCTCGCTTTCTGCCAATGAGCAGGTAAATTTTTAACAACTTTTATTATGTTGGAGAAACAGTGCATTGGGGAATCTACAACTTGGGGTATGTTGATGCATAGGCTGTTTATTTAATGTTTAGAAACCTCTCTCCAAACCATTGCTCATCACTTATTTATGGTGGCTTGTTTGCCTTGTCAAACTGTGGCCTTGCTTCTGGTGCCAGCGTGTGCCCCGTCTAGGTTTTTGCATCTCACAGGGCTAACCCATATTAATATTTCACATAGACAACGCAAACCAGCCCAACATCGGCTTATGATTGGCAGTAAATATCATTTCTTATTCACAATATTGATGTATTGTTGAGAAGGGCTTGTTGCGCTGAAAAATTACTTAACGGAAAACAGTCCATCGGATATTTAATATGATTAAATCTTGTGTTATTTGAGAGACGAGGGAGGCTGATTTAAGGCACAGATGTACAGTAGTATGAATAAAACAGTGATACATGTGTTAAGTTTAGTATGTTTTTAATGATAATAAATAATTACTTTAAGGAAGGATGCAGAATCTCATATGTATTAAGTTCAGTAAAATTCTAGCTCTAGATCTTTTTCAGTTAGTAGTGTATATTATATGGATGTCGCTTCACACTGATCAATGTTAATTATGCTAGCTATGCTAACACTAATAGTGAATGATATATCTGTATTTGTATCTCAAAATAAAATGTGCCCACCTGCCGTGTGTATACATCTACAGAGAGCCACAGAGGCACATTTTTTGTGATTTGATTAACTTTACCTGTCCTTAGTGCCACTATTATTATCCTGCTCACATTTTCAACAAGATTTTTTTTTCCATGGCTAGCCTGCTTATCCTATTTCGATGTTGCAGACAGACTGAAGCCTGGAGAAGTGAGGGCGTTAAAGTAAAGCACAGCTCGGAAATAGTTGCTAGCAAAGTTACTGTACAATTCCTTTTCAATGAGAAGGTAGAGGAAAATGGAAAGGGTGTGCAATCCTGTGAAACTGCTTTTAATATGGAGCTTGCGTCTGAGGCCGCATTTACATTACATGGTTCAAGTGACCCAATTCAGATTTTTTCCTCCTATGTGGCAACAATCGGATATGATGTGTAAGCAGGAAGAAAGCACATTGATTTTGATTTTCTCAGATTGGTTTAAGGCCTGATTCATATCATCATGTAATCAGATTAGCTTGGATATTGCCTTGTATGAATCATTCATCACAGAAAAAGCATTGGTAGGCAAACTGCATCAACTCATTTCAAATTGCCCAAAAATGAAAATTAGCCTGTGTTTTACTCACCCTTCAGGTGAATCCAGTTGGAGTTATATTAAGTCAAGTCAGGTATTGCAGGACCACGGTCCTACATGAATAAACATAAATATGAACCTAAATACACTAGATGTACAGTAGAATTTTTTTTTTTTTAAACCTAGACATGTAACTATACAGTACATACATACATACATACAGGTATACATACTATACATATACTGTACTATAAATAATTGCCAATACTGTACATACACATGTCACGAAGACTGAACAAACTCACGCTCGCGCTTCCAGGGAGAGCACGGAGCCAGGAATCAGATTCAAACTAGACATTTATTTAAACAAGAAAACGAGGAATGGGCGACGAGCTTCGCAGAGCACAACAACCGACATGCGACGTTAACAACAGACAAGGACATGAGATATGGGGCATGGAATATAAGAAATAGACAATCGGGACTAAACTCAAGACACCTGGACAGACACGGTTGGGACAGAATGAACACTAATGACAAGGGCGGGGTTACAGATGAGAGACACGAGGAGACAGAATGTAAACAAACACATGAATGACACGTGAAACAGAACGATGACATAAAGACACAGACAGGGCACACCTACGGCATGACATAGCCCCCCTCCAAGGCACGGCTTCCAGACGGAAGAGAAGAGTGAATGGAGGGAGGTGCGGCAGGCAAGGGAGATACCCTCCAAGGCGGAGCAGATGGCGGTGACATCCATCTGGGTGGAGTCGATGAGAGAGACGCCTTCCAGGGTGGAGCAGGCCGTAGCGACGCCCACCTAGACGGACCAGACAGTGGAGACGCCCTCCAGGGCGGATCAGACGGAGGAGACCCCCTCCAGGGGGCACAGACATCAGAGATCCCCACTTGGGCGGAGCGGATGACGGAGAAATCCTCCAGGGCGGAGCAGACATCGGAGATGCCCACCTGGGCTTGCCAGGCAATGAGAATGCTCTCCTGAGTCGACCAGATAGTTAATGTGCCCTCCAGGGCGGTGCAGATGGCGGAACAACCAACCTGGGTTTGCCAGGCGACAGGAACTTCCTCCAGGGTGGGGCGGACGATTACCATGCCCTCAGAGGGAAAGCAGACAGTGGGAATGGATCCCCGCACAGTCAAAGAATCTGCCCTCCAAGGCGGAGCAGGCGGCAGTGAGACCCACCTGGGCTTACCAGGCAACGAGGATGCCGTAATAATGCCCTCATGTAGTCTGTGATAAAGCCCTTCTGGGCCGAACAGTCTTTGATAAAGCCCTCCTGGGCCAAACAGGCTGCAACAGCGCCCTCCTGGGCTGAACAGTCATTGCTAGTGCCTGGGTTCAAATCACTACGGCTCGGAGTCCGCCGACCTCCTGGCTCGCCTCCCGCACGTCAAATCCGCTTACCAATCATTATCATTGTTATGAAGAAGCGCAAACTAGTGAAATAAATAAATGTAAAAATCCAAGATTTGGGATTCAATGTGTATTAGAACCCGCAAGAGGAATGAAAGAAATCATTGAATCACAGAGGCACTCGTCTTAATCAGTCTTGTGTCAGGACTTGTGTGAGGACAGGAAATGGTTTATTATGTCTTCGCTAGAGGGCATCCCATCCCTGATCCACTGCTTTGGTTGTGAAGACATAATTAACCTGGTAGACAAATAAGAGCAAATAATGATGATCTGATGGCTTGCGGCGGTGTAACTGAGTAAACCACACATTTAAAGTGCAGAGTGTCCAATGGGGGATGTGATTTGGAGTACAGTTTCACATGAAACCAAACGATAAATAAAAATACATTACACGTACATTTAGTAATCCAAAATGACGTACAAATGAGGATAAATCAAAATCAAGAAATAGTATGCAAGTGCTATGACTTTCCTTTTTTAATAAATAAAAATTAAATACTATTTATATCATACAATAAAGAAAAGAACATAGAATAGAAAAAAAAAAAAAGATAAGCTGATTTTTCAGCATCATTACTTTATATTATTATGTTAAAAACAGGTGTGTGTAACTATGACACCTTTTTCAGAATTTGATGAATAAGAAGTTAATATACTTTAAATAGAAGAAACCATTTCAAAACAAAAGTCAGTATAAACTATATTTAAAAAAAATAATAATAATAAAGGTTAAAACAGGTTATGAAATCCTCATTCAGGGATTTTCCTCCTACATTCAGGAGCTGTTGTGACTGCATGATTACAGAAAACATATATCTTGTTTAATAAATTCACTATTCAAAGGCAATTTCAAATATCATGTGCAATAATAATTATGGTGTGCAATAATTATGGTGTGCAATAACAATCATGTAAGTCAAGAGACAACTCTGCATTTTTCTGTACAGTCAGTGTTTTTTTTTTTTTTTTTTTTTTTATATAAAAATATATACATAAATATTTTTATACTATTTATATATGTTAGTTCACTTATACTGTTTCTTATCTTATCCCATTGTATCTGTAGTTGTGAAATAATGCAGCCACTGGAGAAACAATTTCCTTCGGGATTAATAAAGGCTTCTCTTATCTTATATCTTATCCCTTAAATACAAACTTCCTAAAAGATTCTGAGATTCATTCTGTAATATTGTGAAAAACAGGCTTGATAATTACAAAATCATTTAAATATTTTACAACTAAAAAATCAATGTTGGAAATAACATTTTGACTGATCATGACTGGTCTGTAAATCTAAACTTCATTTGCCTGGAAGCCCTTAGCAGAAGAATCAGTGCAGGAGAGCCAGTGAGCCCTAGGGTCTCTCAAAGCCTTTTGTTTTATCGGTTTGACAGACTAATCATCTCATCAGGTGTACATGACAGTACTGTCACGCTCCCTTACACTCCAGTCTAAACCACGCCATCTTGTCAGAGCTTGCTGATTCAGGAAAATTCATGTTATCTGAGCTTAATACATAGTGATCCACGTCAGAGCAGTGATCAAGACATGAATGACTGCATGCATGTGTCTGCCTTAAAAAGCAACAGGATACCATGATATACATGAGCAATTTGTATTTTATTTTTTTTTTGCAAATTATGCTGTGTTATTTAAATATTATGACATACTTCAGATGAGCTGGTTAAATACATTAAAGCTACTGTTTGTCTCTGTAGACATTTGTTTGATTTTTGCGTTCGGCCCATAGATTGTTATCATGCTCTTTTGTGCTTATTTTGGATATACTTCACAAAAATGTGATTGAAAGGCATTGTCAGTCCTGCTTATGCTTGCTCACTTGGTGGTCCTGCATCATGGTTGAATTGTATATTTTGTTTACCAAGAGGGCATGAGAAATGACTTCCCCCCCAAGTATACGGGAGGTCCGCAAGCAGGCGTCAGGCCTCCCCTCAGGAACACTTGACTGCTTCTGCTGACAGGTCACCACAGGACTCACTCGGACTGATTGACACGTCAGGAAATGAGCAATCACTGCTGTCCAGTTTGCCCTATAATTGCATGAAATGTGTGTGTGTGAGATGATGAAGTTCGTAAAACACTTGGTCTTTTTTTCACTATTTGTTGGTATATAATTTCAGCTGACCACTAAATTTCCATTACTTTTAAAGTTATTTATTATTACATTATTACTAGAAGACAGACTGCATATACACACAAACATCCTGGAAGGTAGAGCTGGTTATGTAGTTTTAATAAGTCACTATTCAGTCACTATTTCATTTTCATCCCGTTTTATGACAACAGAAACAGTATCAATGAAAACAGATTTATTGAGAATTTAGCTGCATCAAAATACAGTATGTGCACACAGAGGAGCGAAAATGTAGCCTAAACAGGGTTGTGTCATTACATATAATAATATATTAATAATAGTAATAATAATAATAGATTTATACTTCTGTTCTTGCGTCTCAACTGTAAATCAATTGCTATTTCATGGTCTGCAACATGAAAGAATAAACGTGTCTGCTAAATGAATACATGTTAATGAAAGAATCCCATAATAATATGTACATAAAAAATGTAGAAACACTGAAAATAAATATGTGGCACCATTGTGCAGCAGCAAATAACAGTAAATGTGTGCAAATAAAGGGTCCCATTCATATATTTGCCTGAGGCCCCAAATTCACTAAATCCGCCCCTGTATCAAACTATAAATTCCCTGTTATTTCCAGGGGTTTTGTGTTCATGTTAACACATTTTCTTAAAATTTCTGTATATTAATTAAAAATAAATGAAACAAAATAATTAAAAACAAATAAAACAAAATAATTAAAAGAAAATAAAGTACTTTTGTGCACCTCTACTTAGTATAAAGGCAAATTCATAATTTCTTCTATGTACCCACTTGACACAAGCCCAGAGCTTGCAGGAACCAGGAGATGTATGAAAAATGATATTAGTGAAGTGGAAAGGCACGGTTTCCTGTCTCAGGTGTCTCAGTCCTTTCATCAGGATTTGCTTTCACCACACCAACCCAGAAAGAGACGGGCCACAGCGCTAACGGATTGCCCCGAGGAAAAGGCCAAGCTCCCTTTGGAGGAAATGTGGTCAGCCCAGCTGTTGCCAGGGACAACGGGCTTTTCACATTGGCCTAACCCAAGACGGATGTTAGTGGGATTCCAGGCCTGCTTACCCTCCGGTCGAATGGGCCTGCAGGGGCTGTGGGAGCCCCCTGCCCAGCAGCTCAGAGATGGATTGGAGCGGCCCTGAGATCTGCTGATTGTTTCACACCCAAACATTGTGTGGTCTGACAAATGATGGGTAGCAAAGGTCAAAGGGCGGAGCTCCAGTACCTATTAGTACAAGGTTTGGGCTGTCGTTATGTTAAGAACGTGCTGCAATGTTGGTTTGATGGACAGCTGCTGGCTGGAAGGTTGACTTTAAGGATAGCTTCGAGAAGAAGCGTTTTACTTCAGAATAGCCAGTGAGAAAAGCCATCAAAAACTGTAACCAGATCGGGAAAAGGGAAATGTTTTTTGTTGTAACATTATGTCACGCATTTTGTTTTTATTATTTTGATGTCTGGACTAACATACTAAAGCACATGTAAAAGTACTTGATTATAATTGTAATTGCACTAAACTGTTACTTTATTACAAAACCAAAACTCCAAATATATTTTAAAACACATGACACACATTACACGTTTTAATAGAAATTATCAAGTTAAGTTTAGTTTTAATAAAAGCTTCTCAGTACATTCAGCAGCAAACTATAACCATATTCCAATGAAAGAGAAATTATGAAATAACCAAAAATTAAGCTTACCGCATTTAATACCAGTTTATACTATAACACATTTTCATTTAAATTAAGTGCAAAAAGCCCACCAACATGTGACTGGGCTGGACAACACTACAAAAGACGTTACCTGATAGCTTCAGTGACCCACATAAACGAGCCAAAATGCTTTGCATTTCATAAAAGAACAATTTCTGAACATAAAACTTTGACTGTCATTCATTATTCACCTGTTTCTCATCATTTCCTATTCAAATTCATTAAAGTAAATAGTGTAAATTATATTGCTAATGTCATAGAATAGCAGTTTGATTGTAGCGGGGCACATGTTACAACATCCCCCATCTGCATTTAAAACTGGTTAGTTTACAAGTTAGTGAAGCATTAAATAAATAATAGAAAATTAAAATACTAGCAGATTTATTTTTTACTTGTGGCAGAAACATACTTTTAATATGTTAAAAATAAATGGTAATTTGTAATATAGGCACACTATTTTCTCTGTAAAGTGTTAAAACGACAACCAGTAATACCGTAAATTTGCTTGCGCTACCACGTGTTGCTCACCTAATTTTAATTTGTACCATTTTTCAAAAGATTGCCATCACTGTAGTCTAACTGCTGAAATGTATTATGCATTGGAAGGCTTTAGTTTCAACAGCTGACAATAGAGTGTGCATGCTAAAATGTAACTCTTTGTCTAGCATTTTCCAACTTGTATGATTTGTTGAAACGGACTCCCAGATCTTTTGTTTTTCTGCAAACTTATTGAGGTGATGCTCCCCACTGCGGCAAACAATCAACACCACCACCACAGCGCCTTTCATCAAAACTTGGAGCGTGCAGTCAAATCTGTTGGCGCTAATTTATTTCATTAGTGTAATAAGAGCACCGCAGAGAGCTGTCCTTCACTCTCCTGTTGTGAAAACATCATCATTTATTTCCGCAGTGTGAGCTCCTTCTTTGACTTGTCCTCCCTTCACCCCAACGGGTTCATCCGTTCGCACCGTGAAACTCATGTGATGAATGAGATTAGGCTAATGTGTCAGGCACGAGATGCTTGGAAAATGGCTTGAATTACCCTCCGCAAAGCTACATAGCTTTTCCTTGCTGCTTTGCTTTTATCGACTCGGTGTTTACATTCATTAGCACTTGTCTGAAATGTGTCACATTCACACTCCCCTTCATTTTATGCATTGGCTTGGCTCTTCACGACCATTTGAGACAGCCCCATTCAAGAAACAGATGCTATCAAGCAAAAAAAAAATGTTTTGTCTGCCTTGCATTAGCAAGACAAACGTTTCCTTCAAGACTTTACATGCCTGTGCACAGAGAGTCTCGCGGCACTGCTCTGAGCCAAGCATGTGTACGTTCACAACCTTTTCTTTCTTAAGTTCATTCTTGAGAAACTCAAACAAGGGTAGAGAACACCGTGACACAGTCATGAAGTGGTCTCGCTGGGCCTGAGATGCGTTCAAACTCAACTTGCTGAAACAAGCACCACTATCAGTCCTGCTCATGAGGGTCACGCATTGATTGAGAAGCACCAAGCCATGTTTTATAATACAAATCTTTGAGCAAAAGTAGTTTATTAATTTGTGTTAAAAGTATAGGGATTTTTGAATGTTAAATTATTACACTATTACACTTAGCAGACACTATTATCCTAAGTGAATTACAAATGAGGACAATGGAAGCAATCAAAATCAACATAAGAGTGCTATATGCAAGTGTTATAAAAAAAAGTCTTAGTTAGTGCACATAATGCAGTACACATAACAATTTATTATTATTATTATTATTATAAATATATAGAATAGACCAAGCTAGTGTTAGAGGTCATAAATGAATGAGTGCAATGTTGCGTCCTACTTCATCTAAATGTGATCTTCAGAACACAAAATGAAACATGTTTGATGAAATCTGAGAGCTATATCTGACCCTCTATAGACAGCAACACTACTGAAAAGATCCAGGTCCAGAGTAAATACATCGATAAAACAGCCCATGTGACACCAGTGGCTCAACTTTAGTTTTGCGATGTTAAACGAATCCCTATTTTGCGCAAAGAAAACAAAACAAAAAAAAAATCTAATTTACTGAACCATTCTTCTCCTTTGAGTTACATCTTCCACAATTTTGGGGAACACTTAAAGGGGACATATAGCGCCAATTTGCCACAAGCTGATATGATTCTTTAGGGTCCTAATGAAAATTCTGTAATATAGTTTAAAATTTACGGAAGAGGATTAGGGCCAAGCAATAATAAAAAAATTAAATCATTTTGAGATTAAAGTCGTTAAATAATGATGATCTAAATAAAATGTTAAGAATAAACTCGTTAAATTACAAGATTAAAGTTATATTTTGAGAAAAAATACCCCTCATATTTCGAGAAGTAACAGTGCAGAACAAGAGACTTGTTTTGGAAGAGATCTGCTACTTTTGCATAACATAAATTAAATGGCTATTTTTATTTAGTGGCACATCTATAAAAATGGGCTGATTTCATTTACACTGTAAATAGCATCAATGGCAGAGGTGTGCAAAGACCAGCTGCGGGTCAAATACAGCAGTGAATGAATTTCAAACACCCGGCCCGCAGTTTGTCTATTGAAATGTTTTCATATGCGCTGTCATTTCTTTACAGCACGAGAATTCCTGAACGCAGCAAACGCGAAGAAGCGCGTGAAGCGCTGCACGGACAGTAATTCTGTCTAAAGACAGCGTAGCGCGAGCTCAGATCAAACGCGCAAACTCGTCTTGATCAGGCGAGCACTGAACAGCGCTGTGAGAACAATCCTCTACCATAGATGCAATTTACAGTGTAAATGAAATCAGTGGTAACACTTTATAATAACTACATGCTATGAATCATTAGTTAAGCATTAGTAAATAGTCAGTTGATCCTTTATAAAGCATTGTTCCAACATTAATAGTCATTAGTAAGCAGTTTATAAATACAGCTATAAATGCCTTGTTCTTGATTTATAAGCATATCTAAATGTACAAAGGAGATTTAAAGGGAAATCTTCCTAACAGAAACAATAAACAAACACAACCCAGAGGGATACAGAACTATTCATTTCAAGATACAAAAAAATCAACGCAGTCTCACGACCAATTCGTAAGAAGTGCCAAATTTGTGCCAATTCGTACTAATTTTTACGACTTCGTACGATTTGTCTAAAACCACGTGATGGGTAGGTTTAGGGGCGGGGTTATGCTTAGGTCATTCGTACAAATTCATACGAATTGGCATCTCGTGAAATACGTACGATTTAGAGTAAATCGTATGAATTTGTACGAGTGAGGTCGTACAAATTCGTATGAAATAGCCACCTCGTAAAATATGTACGAATTGCCGTGAGATCAGGTTGAAAAAATCTAAAACTCTACATTTTCTAAAACTGTACATTTCATTTATCAGGTGTACAGTTGTAAGATAAAATTTTTTACACCTTGAAAACATATTTCTGTGTTCTGTATCCCTCTGTGTTTGTGTCTTTACGTCTGCTTTATAAATGCTTTAAAAGCTATAAATAACCCTCACTTTAGATGAGCTCACAGAAAACTAATGCTTTATAACTATCTGACTTAATCATGAATTACAGCAGGAACATGTGTTAATAAAGCATTTATTACACACTGAGCAACTATTATCATGTGTCTAAATAAGATTTATTAATGCAAATTTAAACAATTTATTAATCATTTACTCAGACTTTCTAAATGATCTTATTAAACACTGACATCTCCTAAATAACTGGTTTCTAAATAATGTAACAATTAAAAAAATGATAAACTCATTATTAATAAAGTGTGAAAATACAATTATTAAACATGTTATATATGCTCAAGAACAAGGCGTTTATAGATGCACTTGTAAACTGTTTACTAATGCATATTAATGTTGAAACAATGGTTTATAAAGGATGAAATAAAGGCTTACTAATGCTTAACTAATCATTTGTAGTGTGTAGTTATTATAAAGTGTTACCAAATCAGTTTCAAATTACTTTTTTCTCGTAGTTTAATGACTTTAATCTATTACTATGTTTTGTTTATTATTGGCCCTAATCCTCTTCCGTAAAAATTTATCAATGGTAGTGTAAAAAAAAACACCCATTTTACCCTGTCAAAAACAGCTCTGTTCTGTGTACTTCCCCTTTAAATCTTCACAAGCTCTGCTGACCCCGCCCATCATTTCCGAGGCGCTCTCAGAGGATGATTATTTAGCCATATTCATAGTCCTAGACCTTACATTCATAGTGAAACTTGCTAATTAGAACATTAGGTAACACTTCAGAATAGGGGGTCAGAATAATGCATTAGTTAAGCATTAATTAATGGTTAATTTGTTCACAAT
>JAUCMS010000052.1:8056091-8075364 GCA_032357445.1 Enteromius radiatus | reverse complement strand
AATTTAATTTAATTTAATTTAATTTAATTTAATTTAATTTAATTTAATTTAATTTAATTTAATTTAATTTAATTTTGATATGGGAAAGATAAGTTAAGCTCATGGATACAGTATTTGGTTGTCATATACCGCATATTTCTGTAATATGTAATCCTGGTATCATATGGAAAACGTGCACAGTACACACACATTATACAATGAAGAAACAAGTATTATGATATTATGCAATTTCGAACAAAACCAGTCTCAGCTGTGTTGACACTTCCTGCGAGCACAAAAGCCATCACAAGAGACGTTACATCCTCTCTAAAAGGTAACATAACCAGCATTTGGGGAAGCCCTGTGGATAAACAGGCATGTCAGGATTGAGAAGACTTAGGGAGTCAATGTAGCTGAAGCCTCTGAGACATATGCTCTCAAATGTCATCTGAGGAGACTTTTAGTTGTTTGCTATGCACGCTTAGTCATTTTCCCACAAAGACACAGCCACACACGCATACAATTTAAAACCAAATGCAGGGCCTATTAGCATTACATTACGGAGGGCAGGCTTGTTTCACTGTAATAAGCCCCAGTGTGCTTTACTGACTGTGAGTGAAATTGTCTGTGCATATGACACAAAATAGGATAGACAAAATGAAAATACTCTCTCAAATAGCAGGAGTGTTTTTTTTTTTCACTATCACAAATGAGAGTATCTAGGGTATAGGCCAATGGATATTAGCATGCTGTGAGGTAGCTAGGGTGTTCAGATTGGTTGCTAGGTAGCTATGAAGTGGCTTTTTTGACAAAAATGTACTAATCTTACTGTCGTTTCCAGGTAAAATCAATCAGTAAATCACCACCTATATTCCTAAATCAGTGGTGTTTCCTCCGAGGAGGCAAGGGTGTCCAGCAGCGACACCCGCAGCTAAAGTTACAGCGGAGGCTTGCCTTCCTTTGGTGTATAGACTTAAAACAGAGACCCCAAAGCATGTCGTGACTTTTCTGGAGGCTCATTGAGATAAATGGGGGAAAGTCACATGAGAAGAGGCAATTCCTCCATCACACTATAAATGGATATGACCGGTCATGATTGGATGTGATTGGTTTGTGTGATAAATCCCGCCCATCGTGCAAGCTCTCGGTCTGAATGAAGAAAATTGTGGCATTATTGAATAATTATAAAGTAAGTAAAAGACTCTTCCACTTGGATATAACTGCTTTAAGTCAAAATAAATATGAAATGGCTTGAAAACATAACTACACCTTCGTAAATCCTCCTCAAACTTCCTACTGCCCTGGATGATGCTCTCTCATTGGCTGTAGGTAATCACCAATATTCAGTCAGAACACATTCACACAATATGATTTCGAATCGCCGACAGGTTCAGATATTTAGCATGGCGAATATATTACGGGTGTCGGCGACTCAACGGCAAAGATCGAGTCTTTGAGTTCACACTGTGATTTCGGGCATGTGTCTGTGATTTCTTAAAACCTGTCGGCGAGTCAAAATAGGGGGTTAAAATTGTGCAGTCTGAACTCTGCATTACATGATAGTGTACCTGGAACATTCCATGCGGAATGCTAAGATACAAGTCCCATGAAAGACAAGTACTGGAAACAAGCTAAAATGGCAAAATTGCTTCAGCAAATGTGTTTAACCCTATTGGTTAGGTTTAGGGTCAGGTTTAAGGTGAGACCTGACAAATGTTTTTATTATGGATCTGACAAATCTTTAGAGACTGATCAATACTACCCTAAATAATAATGCGATAGAGCACAGACAATTAATTTCCAAGGTATACGATACTTACTGTACAAAAAACAACATAATAAAACATTGCTAAATTCATGTTCATTTGTTTCAGATAGAACTGAAGTTGCTTTTACCACCACACAAACGTGAGAGTTAGATATTCCACTTTAAAAGTGTTGTGAAACATGCAAAAAGCAACAGTACAACCACATTTCTGCAATGAGCCTAGGTTGATTAGATCACATTGCTATGATGTAGCTAGGATGATCTGAATGATTGCAAGGTGCCTCAAAATGAAGAGTAACTATAAAACAAATAATACAATAAATAAACTCATTGCTTACAAAAGTTAAGGCACAGCTCTCAAAAAGCCACACACATTGGAATTATTATCTCAAATGGTGCAAGATGAATGGGAGAGCAAAAGTTTATTATTTAGAGTAGTATTGGTCAGTCTTTAAAGATTTGTCAGATCCATGATCTCAGCATCAAGTCTGACCTTTTAAACTGAAAGGTTGCAACCTTTCATGGCATCTTAAATGCAGAGAATCAGCCACAAATCAAGATCAGCCTCTCTTCCTGGGCAGATAATTCATAGCGAGCGGTTTGAGATAAGATTTCTAAATGGTACACTAAAGGAGTGGCAAAGGGCACAGGTGGGAATTTCGAAGCAAACCTACAGTCAAGACCAAAACACACTCCCTCAGGATTCCCTCACACGGCAGGCACTTCAAAACTACGCGAGCCATGCAGAGAATGCACAATGAGATGTTTTCCGCCTCAACCCTTATTGTTTCACTCTCTAGTCCTGTGTATATCAGAGCTGACCTCATTCTACCAGACTCCGGCTCCTTGCGGTATCTCACAGCCTGCGGGCCACAGACATGTGGTGCTGACACAACCCCAACCAGCCTCCCCAGAGTCCCGCTGCACGAACCCCGGGTCGTTCGCTTTATATCGCCTGCAGGGGACCAGGTTGCATAGCTTGTTACAGAGAGGATTGTGAAAACAAACCCCTTAAACATGGCTCTGATGTGGGCATTTACACAGGTGCAGCCCTACGGTGCCTAATCCCTTTTAATAGAGGAAGTAAGGAAGTTATGTGAAATGGAAATGGCTTTTTTATTTTATTTTTATTCCTTTCTCTCATTTTCTGTACCCAAACGCTCACAACTGTGAGATTACATCAGCGGCAGGCACAGCACGACTCGCAAGCCTGTAAAACTCGAGGTCCTTCATCATAAATTTAACTGTTTGCGTTGGCATGCTTGTTCACGGTGAAGTGAAGTGAAGCTTTACATGTTGACTGTGGTGTTCCAGTTGGTAAACAGGCCTTTATGAGTTTGAACATTCAAGCTCATACTAATTAGTATTTAACGGATGATTTAAAGACTGTTTTTTTTACAGCTTGAAAGAAACAGACACTCTAAGTTCAACAAATATAGTCATACCTTATCATTAGCTACGCAAACAAGCTAACATAATGTTGTTCTTTCCACAAAATGCAAGCTAAGTTCCACGTAGATTCTGGAAACACTTCTGGAAGACTGATTGAAGTAGCTAGTTAGAGATTAAATGAGCTGTTAGCCCAGGCCCAGACCGATCTCACGGCAATTCATACATATTTTACAGTATTCGTACAACCCTACTACTTCCATTCAGTTGTATGTATTTTCAGAGTTGCACAATCCTTATGAATTTGTACACATGACCTCACACGAGTTCATACGAATAAGACACCTCATTGGTCATCAGACAGTGTTTCCCAAGCCTTGTACAGTGAGATATGTGTGATTTTAGACGATAAACATGAAAGAGACTTTAACAATAATTAGACTAAAACGTACTTTGCATACAGCGTTACAATAAATTGAATGCACCACTAGTCCTCTAGGCTAACATTTAACAAGCTAGCAAGCAAACAATTAGCTTGCTAGTTAGTATGGGGCAAGAAGACTTCAATTTATATATGTATGTGCATTTACTGTATATAAATACAAAGTAGAATAAAATAATTCTTTGGTTTTTATAATAACTTGACAGATTTGAATTATTATTTGTTTCCATGCTTCAGTCTTTTTTTAATTTTTTATTTATTTTTTTATTCATTTATTTTTAGCTGGCTATACTGTTCCAAAAGTCTGAGGTTAATAAGCTTTCGGCCTATCAGTTCACATATTCCACTTCCTCAGATCTTGAAAACAGTGTTGTAAAAGTGGCTGAAATTTATGGCTTGAATCTCGCAACTTTAACAGGGAGATTTCCTCCGTGTTGGCTCTCTCAGCTGGGACAGAGAGAGAGCTTTGCACCACTCGTGCGCCCTGTGGGAAGGATATGGAAAATTTGCAGTATGATTTTAAAGCCGCTAATTGAAGGAAAGCCAGGGCCAAAAAAACAACTTTACAACCATACCCCCTCTGCTCAGTGGTCCAAAAGCCCTGAACTGATCCAATCTGTAGAACTCTTCTTAGACCCTTTTCTATAGAACTTTGAACTATTAAAAGCTTCCTCATATCTGTGAGAGACAGATGGAATTTATTCTCTGTGGTCACATGTCACTGATGCTTATGGTCAACATGAAATCAATACTGAAACTACAGTATCACTGGTCTTTTGTACAGGATTCATTCAAAAATAATAGAAGAAAATAATAAAAGTATCAATGTCTCTATATTAGCACTGCAGTCAACAGCACATGCTTGCAACCCTCCTTAAGCCAGTCAAATATTGAGAGACTGGGGGTCATTAGTTTGAGCCGTAGGGAAGTTTTCAAATATGCGTCATGCTGTGAAATGGCCTGATTAAATGCAACTCAAAGTTTCCTTTTTTTTTCCACTTTGAATTCGCACAGTATAACATTTTGAAAGATTAAATTCAGTGCTCTATTTTGGCTCTAGCACTCAAAAGACAATAGATTTTGCCAAGTCATTTCATGGAGTCATTTAAATGCAGATGAGAGAATGCCACCTTTTGATGCGTCAAAACAACATTATCACAATTTCAGTGTTTGCACCAACCCCCCCAAAAAATGCATTAGAGGTATTTGCTAAGGCAAGCATCACTAGTATTACTGCTTATACTTGGGATTCAAAATTGTGAATAATAAACCACTAATGCTAGAATTAAATAACTCTTTCATGTCACAAATTCTGCAACTCAAATTATGGCTTGTTAAGGGCTGCTTTTACATTTTGAAAAACTATAAAATGTTACATTTTATTTACACTGTAAAAATGTAACATCTTGATTTTAACAGAAATAAACTGTTAAAACGCTACAGTAAAAACATGTTAAATGGTTAACAGGAAATTCCTGTAAGATGTGCAAGGAAAATAAACTGATGTTCCCAGAATTCCCTGCATTGCATTTCAAATTTTTCTTTTTTTTATGTTTTAAAACATTTTATTTAACAGTAATTTGATGTTTTGTATTTAAAATAATTATGTTTCTTCTTATCAGTTATTTTTATCAGGGTTTTATGTTACATCTAACGCTGTTAAATGAATGTTTATTGCATATTTCAGTTTAATGAGTCTCACCATGATGGTGTTTAGTGTTTGTGTAAGTGACACTGAGCACCTGTCCATATTTAAAAGCTGCTTGCGATAGGTGTTGATTCATCATGTGACTTTCTCACCTGCATTACCATCTGCATTTGGTGCTTATCAGTGCATTTCAAAGCTACATAACAGGTTTCAGTCCTTTGATAGGTTGGCATATTATGACAGCGTTTTAGTGCCACCTTAAAAAAATAAAATAAAAATCTAAAAAAGAAATTGAAAAATAGAAATTACTAGAATAAAGTCTAAATACTATGAGATTAAAATCTAAATATTACGAGAATAAAGTCAAAATATTACTAGAATAAAGTCGAAATACTACGATATTAAAGTCGAAATAATAACGAAAATAAAGTCGAAATATTACCAGCCTGGATTGGGAGCACCCAGAGATATTTCAAAGTTTCAGCTTTAAAAATCTGCCAGTTTTACAGTGAAATACAAACAATATGTATATTATAACATGACATATATTATAGCCTGACACATAACTGAAATTGCTTTAGTGTAAGCTGCAGTGTAAGTCAATAAATTTCCAAGCATATTGTCCCCGTGAATATTACAATTACACAAGATTTAATTTCTGCTAATAATCCCGCATAAATGCCTTTATAGTGTATTAAAAAGGCTTAAATAAGAGAGCTACTGCACCCCCCAAAGGAATGTCAACTGAGTGTGTGAGCTGATGTTCTGATGTTCCTTTTCAGTCTTTTAATAAATATCTTTAATAATAAAGATAAAATAATATTCTTGATATTAACATATTTCCACAAGTTCTTAGATCTCATCCCAGTAAGATGAAGAGGCCGCTCGGACACAACAATATTCAAATATGCCTAAATTATAACTTATTTATTAATTGAAGCAGGATAAATTATAACTTCAATATTTAAATTTTTGAAACATTTTGACTTTATTCTTGTAATATTTTGACTTTATTCTCACAATATTTCGACTTCAATCACATAGTATTTTGACTTTATTCTTGTAAATTCGACTTTATTGTCAAAATATTACGTCTCGTAGTTTTCCTTTTTTCTTTTCTTTTTTGTGGCACTAAAACGCCATCGCAGTATATTAACACTATATCAGTTAATAAAATTACAATATGTCATTTTAAATTTGACTTAAAACTGTAAAACAAAAAACGGTAGAATTCTGGCGACCACAGTTGCCTGTTTTTTTACCGTAAAAAAAAAAAAATGACAGTGTACTACATGTCTTCTAACTGGAAGAGCACCCTAACTAATTGTAATTGTATTGTAATAATTGTATTGTTTGAGTTTTTATTAGCATATTGTAAAAATCATGATGAATTTACTCTCCAAAACCCAGTTGTACTTCCACATCAGCTTTTTTTTTTTCCACAGGCAGCTGATTTTCAAGAATGCTGACAGCAAATTTCTCTCTTTCAGACTTACATGTTCCAAGTGCTTGTTTACTCTGGTGTAGCATGAAATCTCCAAAAAACTGATGTGTTATTTTGCTGGCAGACTCTAGATTACTAATCTGCTGACTGGGTATGTCCAATTGATTCGGTGCGGTCTTTAGAGGGAATGAATGTGGGGCACAGCTCACAGTAATGAGTCATGTGCTTCGAGATAAGACTTGGAGAATGGAACATGGACACAACACTCGACCACAATCCCACCAATCACTCAAACCAGAGTGGGAATTGTGAGGCTGTCACATACAGGACGTAGTTAGTGCGTTATCTGCGGTTTGAATGGTGACCTCTGGAAAAAAGGCTAACAGCTCATTCCTTGTTCTCCTGCCTGCTCCTGTTCTTATCGTTGGGAATTGTATTTGCAATTAACCTTAGAGACACCCGTCACTTCATGACAGCACAAAGGATCTTTGAGAAAATGAGCCGAGGATCCTCTGGCAGGCATTGTGCACTGAAACTTATAACTAAAACAGATATAGAGAGAGTTTGACTTCAGCCAATATCGAATATGGATAAGGATCATGTTGCACTTTTACCCTCTATTAAGAGCTCTGAACCATAACCAGTGAGTTTTGGCAAGCACAGAAGTGAGTGAGATTGCTTCTTGAATATTAAAATATCAAAGGTCTTCAACTCTATTCCCTTTTGAACAGTTTGAACATTATTAAACTGTTTACCATTCCTTTTTCCTCTATGCTGGCTAGAGCCAGACTCGTTGGTTTGAATGTGAAAAATCAAATGCAAGTTTTGGGGGAAAAGACAGCTAACTTTAGCTTAACATTAGAAACTTTATTAAATTCAGAGGCGCCTTTTCAATCAAAATTAAAAACCCTACCACCACAGCACTTGCAACGGCCAATTGTCTTTAAGAACAAATTGAATTATTTGGGCCTCATGAACATTTTGTTTCGGGACCAGCCATTCATTTTTGAGCTTTAGATGCTGTCCATATAACAAGTGGACCAAGACCTCACTCAAAAAGTAATAATTGTCCTCAGCAAGTTTGGACAAAAGCATGAAGGTTACCTTGAACTGGAATTTCTGGTCAACAAGAAAACAGTAGAATCAATCATGTGCCACACAGCATGTACCTTATCTGAAAAGGACCCCAGGGTAGACCTTCTGTGGTCACATTATGGCCTGCAGGAGGTGATCTGCCAAAGGGATAGTCCCTGCACTCCCATCTGCATCCCAGAGGCGGCCAACTTCCAGTCCAATTTAGACCACCACCCCATGACTGTAAAGAGGGAAATCCTGAGATTCGTCAGTGTTTTTCCTAAATTTCCACGAGACTTTGTTTTCAACCAGGGACCCTTGTGGGTCCATGAACACTGCAGGTGCAGGAAGACATGATAGGACATGCAGGACATTAGGGCTGCAACAACTAATCGATAAAATCGATAATTATCCATAATGAAATTCGTTGTCAACGAATGCTGTTATCGATTAGTTGGGCTGCATTCCCGCGGGACCTGACCACATTTCTTGCAGCGCGGGAATAAATTTCCTTATAAAACGCAGTAGCGGTCAGTAACTCTGGTGTAATTTGAACGGGAGCGGGCAGTCTAACAATATAGCATTCCCGTTGTTTTTTCGGGAACAGCTTTTCCTGAAGATTTGTGATTTCCTCATTCTTATTGAGCACCAGTACAGCCAGTGCTCACGACTGTTACACACACTGAGCGCATGGACCAGTGCTTTTTGCGCGTGCATTTTATTTGCACAGTCTGTGCGCGCATCATCTGCATAACGGTCCTCAGAGCGGGCTTTACCAACACGGCAGAGTGAAGATGCGCTGTCCTTGAAGGACGTTCAGCTTGCATTAGAAAACGGTCAGTTTACTCATAGGAATAGACGCAAATGGGGAATTTATTTTTTATTTTTTTTTTCATTTTTATAAAATAAATAAAAACAAATGTATGTACAACAATTTAACCTATATAGGCTACATTGTTGTACATACTTTTGTTTTTATGTATTTTATTTTTGCAACACATTTTCCATGTTGACAGATAAATGTTAAAAGCATCTTGACAAGACTAATAAGACTAATAAAAATAAATCCAATCCATGTACAACCTACAGTTTTATCTGTTATCTCACTCTTTTGGTAGTACCCAATTTAAAAGTCAGATTTTGGAAACCAGATCTAAATTATAGTATATAGTATATGCTTATATATATATATATATATATATATATAGTTTTATATAGTTCTAAGCAACACATCAAATTAAAGAAGCATTTAGTTTTTTGTCCGATTAATCGGTTAATCAAAACAATAATCGACCAACTAATCGATTATCAAAATAATCTTTAGTTGCAGCCCTACAGGACATACAGTATTTTTAAAACAAATATGCTGTATCTTTCATTATCTCAATGTGGTGCATTAATGAGCTGTTAAACATAGAAAATAATGGTAAATAATTGCAGTATAAAACTGTACCTGAAACACTTTTTGGTTTATTTAATAATGGTATTATCTGGGTAGGCTGAGAGTTTGAAAAATGGGGCTGTAAATGTTAAAAAGACAATTGTTGACATACATACAGTAAGAGTACTGAGCTAAAAATCTTGGAAAATGTTTGTTGCGAATTTAAAATCTTTGACTTTTGATTGTAAGCTTTAGAATCTTGGCAAATCTGAGCACGAGACACTGTTCAGACCTTCTGAAACTCTAAGACATGCTGTACGAGATTCCCAGGGTCTTTTACTCAACACAAGTAACCTATTTGTAGGTTGTTTCCATCTGAAAAAGTGTAAAGACTAAACATTATGACTCTGTCTGCTATCAAAACATTGCCCTTTTTGTTTATCTCGACCAGTCCAACATAGCTCAACCAATGGTTTACGTTTGGGGCGGGGCTATCTGTTTGTCTGACCAATGACAGAATATTTGGGAAACCTGTTTGAAAACAGTTCTGTTTTTGCAATTAGTGAAAGTCTCCGTTTTTAAGCAAAGTTTTAGTTTGCTCTACATTTTGATGACTTTCTTTGTTGTAGACTCAGGAAGCTCATGTTTTACATCTTGATTTTTAAATTTTTTTTGTAAATAAAATTTAGATGTAGCATATGCTGTAAATGGACGTAGTTAATTCAAGGTTGAGAAAAGCTGTTTCCACCGTCCCAAATATCTCAGTGGTCTAAAGGGATAAGACCTCCGGACACCCCCCACTTGGTGTGAGCTCAGAAACAGCGCTGCTCTTTTTTTTCCCTCAATGCGTGGGCAAATAACCAACCAGTGATGTTTGGCAAGGTTCTGCATGGAGACGGCCGTCCAGGGAGCTGTTACTACGGCGAGTGACTTTCCTTTCCGCTCGTTTGGAGGAGTAATGACACAAAGAGAAAGTGAGAGAGCGGCATGGCCTGTTTACCTTAGCAACAAGAGCAGCTGTTGTGCTGCCGCGCACAAACTTTTTCATGCCTGTCTGGAAAAGTGTTTAAAAAGATTTTCTCAACATTAACTATGAAAGTCAAGTTTTTTTCATTCTAGAACTTAGTTCTTTTGTTGAAAATAAGTAAATTTACAAAAATAAATGCATAAAGATAAAATATTAATGTTGATGTAAAAAAAAAAAAAAATCAGATTATAAACATTAATCAACACTGTCAGGTGTAAAAAAACCTCTCAGTGAATTATGGATTGCAAAGACAAGGGATTTGGATCTGTCCACACATGCAGAATCAGTGTTGACCTTGTAGCCTAGCTAAACATTCCATGCAGTTAAGTTAACCTTGGAAGCTGTGAGGTCGGGTTGGGTAGGATTGTATGAGCTATATGGCAAACTCAATTAATTTTCTCTTGATTTTTCTGATCAACAAATGCAAATATAAATCAATAAATGCAAAGTTAAACAAATCTCTGTGTTTGCTATACATACTTATTTTAGATCAAATGCAAAAATAAACAGCAATTAACTGTGCATTCACAATAATGAATGCAAAATTGCCTACTCCCTTCATATGTACTGTAATATCTTGTAATGTAAGATTTGTTTCCACGCTATTTTCATGTTAAATGTCAATTTGAGTACAAAATGACAGCTAATTAATATCAATGTTCAATCCCAATTATCTTTTTTATTAAAAATAATAATTTAAGATACATTGTCTTTACTAATGATCACATTTTAATGAAAACTATTGAACTCCCTATTTTAAAAGGTTTAAAAATGTCAAGAAATTTACAATACCATTGACCCAATAGGAAAACTATGAGACGTCCTGACTAAATTAGGGAAACAAACATGAGTGTGTGGTGATTTATTAGTTGGTTTATTATTCTGGAGACATGTGTAAAAAAATAAAATAAGGAAAGCTACAGTAACTGAATTTGTGCCTGTGGGAAGCTGGTATAAATATATGTGAGGTATTACATTAGGGACTGTTTTCCTAACGGCGTACTTCATGTTCAATCTCTACAATGTACTGTACATTGCTTTGACCATCCTCTATAGATCTTCTCGCACACTATGGCTGATTATATACAATGCCAGCATGCTTACATGCCTTCAGCAAGTATGAAAACTAAAGAAAATGAAGCCAAAACATAGACATTTTAGGCAATTTAGGTCATGTCCAGGCAAAATGGGATGTAGACATGTCCCCCTTAAAGGTAAATTGAAACCAGCATCTCTGGATTGTATTTAAAGAAAAATTGCTTTGCAAAAAAAAAAAAAAAAGAGTTCATGAAGTCAAATCTCAAAGGTCATCACCATTTGCGTTATGTATACGCGCTAATGTCAATAAATCTGAATTACTACAGATGCTAACATCAGCTTTTGGGCTTTTTTTTCTACAAGTGTCTCCTCGTTCTGTGCAACGGTGTCCCGATATAATCCCTGGGCCCTGAGCAGTGCTTGAGCTGGTCGAAATGTAGCCATCAGCCACTTGTTATGTTGAGGTTGGGCCCCGTCAGGAGGGGTTGACAGCCCCCCTGGGTCTTGTGGTCTCTGCCACACTATGATTCATGACTGGCTGGGAGACGGGGGAAGTTCAAGTCTGCCCTAATCCAAACACTGAGAAAATGGAACAGAGGAAGCAGGGTCGAAAAGAAAACACAGAGAGAAAATGTGGAGGGATACAGTGAACTTGTAGAACGCCGGAAAAGGCTTGAGCGAGTGATAAATTTACTCTAAATTCTGTTTGGCAGGATTACTGTATTCTAGCATCTTTCAGTCTTTCTTGTTTTGATTTGAATTTGTGTTCAATATATTTTGTTCAATGACAGTTTGGACCTAAACTATAAATGCCATTTTGGTGGGAAACTGAAATATTTGTCAGAGACTGGGCTTGGGGGGGCCACCAGACTGGATCGCAAAAGTGTGCTCATGATGAAGGTTTTGATTTGTTGGTCTGCCAATATTTATTATTTTTTTTAATATAATACCTAGTGGTAGCTGCCTGTCTTGTCTTTCAGTGAATGTTTGCGTGTGTTTCATTGATGCTAAAAACCGCAGAAAATAAGGATCGACAGGATCGACTCGAGCAAGAAATCAATAAATGCATGCGCTGATTCCCTTTCACACGTGCAAATGATGACATTTTAATAGAAAATAGAACATTTATACTCACAAAATTACTTTGAACTCAACACATTAATGTAATTGATAATTCTGCAGACACCAGTTGAACACCATTTGTTTCAGTGTAGAAACGCACATTTGCAAGTTTTTCAAAATCGTCTACACGTTAATGGATTGCAGTGTGTGTGTGTGTGTGTGTGTGTGTGTGAGCGCCGTGAAAAGCTGTAAAAATGCGAAAATGTAGTCTCAAAATCCAAATGAACCGAACAAGATCGACTCGAACAAGACGTCAATAAATGAACGCGTGTCTCCAGATTCACAAATGCACAGATTACTTTTTGCATGCGCAATTTATGATATTTTAATGTAGAACAGAGCAATTTTATTTGCAAAAAAAATCATTTAATCCCAAATGTATACATACTCAAATTGAAAGGTGTTTGTGTTTTTGTAATAAGAAGCATGCATTAAATTCATGTAGCGCATGGATAATTGCGCGTGCATCTATTAATCATTCTGAGTGTAAAATCATTCCATACACATATACCAAGTGCGTGAGACTCTAGAAAGCTGCTATTGTAATTGCGTAAATTAATGGGATTTCAAGAGATTTGTTCTGTGATAATTTAGGGGATTTACACCTGTATTTATATGCTATCAATGTGAGCATAGTTGTTTACCACTAGCCATATAAAGATTTAGCATCACTGAAAAAAGAGAATTCCTTTTAAATTGTAATTCAGTTACGTCAATTAATTTTGAACTGCAAGTCAAATAAATTCATATATCTGTAATTAAAAAAAGCTATATCTGTCAACACTAACGTTGAATGTTGCCTTTACAAAGCCTTATTAGAAAGTTTAAAAACAAGTTTGAAGTGAACCAAACTCTGATACGAATCAGACTAGCATGAAACATTTCAAAAGTGTGAGAGAGACTATGAAACTGTTAATTAAATGTCTGCACAAGTTACTGAGGTTCAGTCTGAGATCTCTGGTTAAATATCCCTTTAATTAAAGTCAAGCTGAATTGTTAGCATCCAGGGACATCAACTCTACTGCATCTGTTTTTTTTTCTTTTCCTTTCATTTTTAAGAGAGTTTTCTATTTGAGTTAATAGTTTAGGTGATCACTTGATATTAATAGGAACTGATTTTCAATATCCGCTTCGGCCTAGAGCTCTTGTGTTTGTTGGTGCCAAAGTTGCTGTTCAGCAGTGAGAAGTTGCTAAGAGCTCTAACTTCTAAACACACTTTGAATGCTAATGAAGTCTGGAGCTTGCTCGGGCAGATCATTTCTCTGCGATGCTGACTGTGTAGTTTGTATTTCCACTGAGGACAACTAAAAACTGTTTGAAGGTATTAAAGACCCTATATAATGACCCTATGTAATGATCCTATATGTTTTCGTCTTGTGTTGCTGTGTTTACTTTTGAGACAGGAAGATGCCACTTACTAGCAATAATGAACTAAACTAATAAGTTTGATATAATAAAAAAAAAGACACCTTGTCCTTGATCAGTAGATAATGTTGTCTACATCTCTATAACTTATTCAAAATAACTGCAGATTTTCAAATTAATTCACTTTATTAATTCCGCAACAAACTGACATGAAGCCAAGACATGAAACATCAATGGCCTGTTTAGGTTTGCTTCCAGTCTAAAGGATCAAAAAATATCCTTCTAGCTTTGTTTTTACCTAATGCATTCTTTCAGGAGACTGTGATTATTGTCACTGTGATTTTGATATGCATCTATGACATATGCTCTTCAAAGCCTAATCTACCGCAGAGGCGCTCAAGCTCCATTTTCAAAATGACCCTCATTACATCCACTCTCATTGAAGCTTTTAGAGCCATTTTGATGGCATTGAAATGATGTCCATAAATTACCATACAAGATCACCTTGCACAATATCATCAATGCAAATTCTATAAAGATGCATGACAGAGTGCATTATCTCTAAGGATTGATAAATTACACATTATGACAGATTGTTGAACTTCTACTGTTTTTAGCTTATGAAATATAATTGAAAGATGACCTTGACTTGTGACAACTTCTACATGAACTACTGATCTACTGTATAAAACAAAGAAATATTAATAGAGAAGTTACTTTACTCTCACCACCACTGGAAGATTGAATATTACAGTGTTGGGTGCATTTTAAATGTCCGTACAGATTTAATATATAGGTCTATAACGCAGAAAAATGCAGCCTCTTTAAGTATTAATGCAGTTTTCAGGTTGTTGGCCTATAAGTCTGTGATTACCAAGCAAACAGCTGTCCCTGAGGAAATCTCTAAATTCCAGAGCTGGATCATAACGAACACAAATCATGGCTCTTTGGTTTCTGGTAACGAAGCGACATAAGAACGTTTAATTTATATTACATTAACAGTACATGTACATTTTTTCTGAAACAGGGGTCTTAATGGTCATCTTGCACTGTATGTGTAAAAACGCCCCTAGTTAGCAGTGTATTATTCTTTCAGAGAGGCCTGGTAGCATTTGAAACAAAGCTCTGGTCTCAGGTTCATTTGGCAGGCTTTGGAGGCCCTGGGCCCTCTTGTGCACTCCATAATCCAGCCCTGCTGTATCCACACATCCCTTAAATTCTATATTAATGTGTCAGCTTATGATGTTGCTTGGCAACTATAAACAGTTCAACTCTACTTCACGTTACACCCACTTAAGGTGTTTTGGTTCCACTCTGTATTAATGCTTTTGCTGCATGTTGTTGCTTTCACATGTAAATAACAGGCAGTTCTGATATCCGCATATATATCTTGTGCTGAATAAACATACCTACAGGTTGACTTTCAATGCACAGTAGTCTACAGTATACAAAGTACCTATATAAAGTACCATCATTCAGCCAAGTCAACAGTGAGTCACTGTTGGCCTACTTGTCTCCAGCTCATCTAAAGAGTACAGTAAAGTGGAAAAAAGCATGTTTCTTAATGTGCTTAAACACAAACCACCCATTAAGCAACCGATATGAAAATAATGGTTTTTTAAAGATAACTTAGTAGAAAATGTGACAAGTATCAGGAGACATTGACTGTTGTTTTTCTTTTCCTGACACAACTAATGCTTACTATTTCCCTTTCTTCTGCAAGGTTGCTCTGCTTTTCTGTGTAAAAACAGCAGAGGAATAAATTTGGAATAATTGCAGCCAAAGTGCCTGCCGTACTCCGCTGCAGCTTCAGGGAACGAGGAGAAATCATCTGCCGCCTTTTTCCTCCTCCAGCGCACTGGTTCCCTTGTCATTGCAGAGCAGAAGTCTTGCCTGTTTAAAACAGACGTAATTAAACCTCTCTGCTCTCATTAAATATACAGCTGTCTGCAGCAGAGCTCCCCGGCACCTCTAAGTGAATGTAAATTTCCATTTCATGGTGCGCGCGAAGGGAGCGAGAGAGGAGAGTCGTTCTAGCAAGCCCAACTATCCTGCACTGCTGGCAGCACGTAAAAATTACCGCACCCCTAAAATAATTGCCCCTTTGTTTCCAGTGAAGCCATGTATGGAACAGCCCAAGCGTTATATAATTCATGCGTTAGGTAGAGTCACAGGTCTCCTAGTCGTAGGAAAATATGGAGCTTTGCGATATGAATAAAAGTGCAGCGAATGTGGTAGGGGGTGAAATTTAACAGACTTCATAATGACTTCCTCTCAAATTTGAATGCTTATGCAATATCTCCACCAGATGAAGGGACACTGGAGGAATGGCATGGTTAATCACAGACTTAATGAACTTTCTTTTTTATATAGCTCTATTCAGGGACAGAGTATAATTGAATATGAGTAGTCTTAGAATTTAAAGGTGAAGAGTGTAATGTGTACGGTACACTCTTCACTCTGTTAACCCCTGCGATAACCTTCCCAGTCTGCCATTGGTCAGCCAAACAGAAAGACCCTCCTCTAAACTCACACTATTAGTTGAGCGGTTGCTGTGGCAGGCTGGTTGACAAATTCAAAAAGCCACAGTATTGTTTATAATGATTGTTTACAAATAGTTTCCCCAAACATTCTGCCTGTCAGCTATTGGTGGGACAGACAGCTAGCCCCACCTCCAAACAAACACCAGTGGTTGAGACAGCGTTGCTATGTCAGTCAACTCAAACAAATAGAGCATGCTTGTTAAAATGGGAGACAGTAACGTAACTTCAAATAAAATTACATGCAACACCTTTAAATTAGGTGGAACAGAAATGGCAGAAATAGGAATAACATACTGGCTGAAGTGGCCTTAGCAACGCCTCAATATTTATTTTAAGGAACTCCACAAAATTTCTACAGTACCAGAAGTGACTATTTTGTCATATAGCACATCAATTATACACTCCAACTGTCTGATGAGCTTTTATTCAAATTGTGGAAGTTTTAATGTGTGTACCATTTAATTTCAAACTCTTCACAATAGAAAATCCCCATGAATTAAACCTCTCAAAATGGACTATACCGTAAGCGAGATGTTTATTGGCGTGATCAAAACATCTATGTTTGTTTAAGCATACCGACCTGGGGTGCATTTTCTATAAACATTGTTAGCTAACTATGATTAATGAAGTTCCATCATGACTCGGTGTTTCCTGAAACCAAGTTCAAACTAATTCTTAACGATGGAGAACCAGCCATGTGAAATAGCTGTGACTAGCCACTATGGTGGTTAATCAGCGAGTTACATTGTTGTATGGGAAGTGCACCCAGCCTGACATAGCAACACTTCAACCAATCGGACAGAGTTATCTATTTGCTAGACTAGTTTGATCTAGGAGAACATAAATTACACACGTCAGCTTTAGCTGAGCTAAATTGAACTTAATGCCATTAAACGTTTAATTAATGTTTATAATTACAATGTTAACTTTGGCAGCCTGATATTGAACATATTCTCTGAACATCACAGCAGGACGATTCTCCATTCAGAAACAAAGGTAGGTCTGATTTTCTTTTCTTTATCAACATCATGCTGTGCTATATTTGAAAGGTAGTCATATTGTACAGTTTAGTAAGCATACTAATACTAGTGCTGTCAAATGATTAATTGCAATTAATCCCATCCAAAATATTTTTTTATGTAAATTATGTGTGTGTTCTGTGTATATTTAACCTGCGTATACATAAAAACACACATGTACAATATATATATTTAGACATTATTTACACATGTACATTTATATTCATGTAATTCACTTTATATATAAATATATTTAATATATAAACTTACCATATTTTCTTTTTAACTATATACATGTGTGTCTGTGTGTCCTTATACAATATATAGTGCTATCAAATTATTATTAAATCGTAAATATATATATATATATATATATATATATATATATGTATATATTTTTTTTTACGATTTCTTCATGGTACAAAAACATTAAATGCAACTGGTTTGAAAATACACATTTAAATTAAAGGATTCAGATCAATTTACTAGTATTTCACAAAGCATCAGGCCCTTTTTATGCAAAGTTGGTGCACACACCCTTACACAGATGGCACTCTGCAGTGAAAATAGTCTAGATAGTGATTACATCAACATGCATCATTCTAACAGCAACTAACACAGTAGGGATGATTGACAACCTGAGTTGAGGAGAAATGGCCATATCACTGCTCCCTGGAGCCCTGCAGTTCAGCACTGAGGGGATACTGGGACTTGAAGCATTTCTGACAAATAAGGGAATGCAGTGCAATCCTGTGGACACACATATTTCTATATAGGGGGAAAACATGAGGGGGTGACCAATCGTAGACACTCTTGAGCCTTAAATAAATGCTCATTGCTGAAACCTGAGGTCTCAAGATCTCACTGCCAGTCACTCACCCTGCCAAAGCACATCTATAATTCAACTACAAGCCCTCATACAATTCATACAGCTGGTGTGTGCGGATGGGGGTAGTCATCCTGTCCTTAATATTCGGTGTCTCTTCTTTCACCTGATCCTGTTGCGTTTACTTTTTAATTTCATGGCTGAGGACGCATCACCTTCACTCACAAATTCTATTACCTCAGTCGGCCGTACGTCGCTCTGCCATGCCCTCCGCTTGATGCAGCTGTCCACAATTTGCCCACTTCACTCTTCATTTTCACTAACATCTACCACACACAGAAAATTTCATGCCTATCTGCGGATTTTCTGCACTATAAAAACGTCAGCGAAAACCAGTCATAAATCAAATGGCCACGTTGCTAAAGTAGTGCATTCTCTCTGAGTTATTTACAGGGCCCAGGAGAAGCTTATAGGAAGACACCGGGGTGGAATTTTTTATTTTTTTTTTGTAATTTATTAGTAGCATCTGCTAAAACAAACATCTCTATTAATATTGCTAATAACAAACATAAGGAATTTGTCTTTTCTCAGTACAAATATCCAAAAATCTTCAAATAATTCATTTTCCTGTCACATCTAGTATAATTTAGTGTGGTAAAGGGGAAAGAAAAAGAAAATCAGGCTAGAATTGTATTTTACGCTTGCTTTCAGTGTTGGGTAGTAACTAATTAACAAATTAAGTGCTTATAATTAGATTGTATTAGATTTTCAAATACTCGTAATCAGACTACAGTTACTTTTTTTATTGATTACATATTATTCACACGGTCACATGACATGCAGATAAAGGTTTAATATGTCATATTTTTAGTAAGCATTTTATTGTAATGAAAAAAAAAAAACATGTTAACAAATTTAATATATTTTTCTTCTCTTTGAATTTTTTATTAGCTTGGCTTCCGCGACTATAAAGCTCATACGAGCTTAGTCTGGTCAAACTGCCTTACTATCCGCCTTCTGGGAGGCGGGCTTAACCTGCGTCCATCAAATGCTTCTGTATACTGCTGGACGAATCTACAACCAATCAGAACACTCATTCCGATGATGTATGCGTAGCGACGGAATCCTACTGCTTCATTAAAGCAGTAGGAAAATGTCTTTACTTACTTTAATTACTTCTGCTCCGTTTTCAAAGAAAACCTGTCATG
>JAUCMS010000052.1:8034957-8047465 GCA_032357445.1 Enteromius radiatus | reverse complement strand
ACGTGAGGGGTCCTCCGTTGTTTTCAGTTGTTTGGCTTAATGTAATGGTTTGCATGCATATATAAATGTATTATATACTTTTTTAGGTTTATTGGCGCACCAAACCCCACCCCTACCCTAAACCTACCCTCCTCTGAACAATATAAACACACACCTTGAGCTTCGAAAAACGACGCAAAATGGTCCTGACTAAGCGTCAAAATGTGACGAGTTGGAGTGAGACTGTGTTGGTTTAACTTGTTGTGTGTCGACTACAGACATGAAAATCTTATGAGTTTGGAACAACATTTTAGTGAACTAACATCACCTTAAGTTCTTTGAAATCTAAAATCTTCCTTTCATAATGAGTAACGCTGTATGCTTTTTCAAAATCATAAGGGAGTTGCTCTCACAGATGAACAGATTTGCAGACTAGCTTGTGGAAAACATTGCATTTAAAAATCTAAAAGACTAAATTGCAAAGTTCACGTTATAAACCATACAGACAAAACTTCACACGTATTCACTTGTGGTGGAAGCTTTTCCCTATCTTTCAATGGAGGTCCTGTCTGCATAATGTACCTCCAATTGCCGTTTAAATAGTGGCGGCATTCTAGTGGAATGTAATAAATCAGCAGTGAGATTTTTCCTTCTTCCCAGCAGTCCCTACTCTCTCCGGCTCCTCAGATGGCTTCAAAGAGCAGGTATCCCACAAGACCCCAGGGGGCCCATGATTGAAAGCTCGGAAGGATGGACTGACTGCCAAAATCTTATAAAGAATGTAACAGAAGATACATACATTATTCATATTAAATTTTAATGCCCGAGGTACATTCACAAACACGGGGGGAAATAAGGGGGTTGGGGGGCAAAAAGACTTATTGAAAAATTTCACAGTCCTTGTTGGGGACTTAAAAATTTGTTATGCCAACAAAAAGTTGTTTGCATAAAGTGCCTATTAAATGCTGTCAGGTTTTTCTTTCTGCCTTTCTGCCTTTTTGACTTTGAATATGGAAATCAGGCAGACTGAGATGAGAGGACACCACGGTTCACAAGGGCCAAAGGTGCTATAACACACTTCTGACTGCTTTACCCAGTCACAGTCAGTCAGATAGAAAGAAGGGGGGGGGGGGCAACGCTTATTTGAATGCATTTCATTTCTATAGATTAGGTGTGACAACTTCAAATATTGGGGGAATCTTGGGCGTAAAAGGCTTGAGCGATTTTGGCCTCCACTGGGAGGTTTCCAGATGTCAGACTACCAAACGATTAGCATGGCACACACATTTAGAGGAGGAGGGAGACGCATATGCCACAGTGGTGAGGAGAGAGCAGCTTCCCTGCAGGCCCGGTCAACCCAGCACTGCAATCCACTCTCCACTCGCGCGGAAAATCAGTTTTCCTTGCTATGCTACGCTGTCTCAAAGATGTCGGCAAATAATCAACTGATATCAAACCGCCTCGGAATGGCTAACTCTGTCTCATTGGGAAGGAAAAATAGGGCAAACCCCTGTTGGTCGAGCAAAGTAAATTGATTCTAGATCGATTTGCACATTACCATTGATTATGCTGGCGTGACAAAGCCAACAATCTGGCATTGTGCAAACTTAGTTTAGTGTTCATTACGAATCTCAAAAGCCTTCATGATTCCAAAGCCTCCATAACTTTTGAGCAACATTTATCCAAACTTCGCACAGTCTTTCAGTTCGTTTCCACTTGACATCTGATCAGACTTATGTTTTCCCCATAGTGGGCGAATAAGAATCGTATACTCTAATTCCACCTAGATCATTTACACCCAAAAAAATGTTCTGACTTTATCTATCAATGCCCCCAGAATACATTCGCAATCACATCTATGCATTTGTCTATTTAGCTTCAGACAAAATTTTGTCAAGCCAGCATTCAAAGCTAGTCTTGTTTTTAACGACTGACTGACTGGTTTGTCTATCAATCACTACATGCAATTTACAGAGAACGTATTGCCAGGTTCATCATATGGTTCTTTGAAACCAAGAATAATTACATCATAGATTAGCCTTGTACGTATTTCGCCTGAACAATCATCAGCCTCCCAGGTGCAACGGTATGAAATGAATTTGTCATCAGCTTTAAAGCTTTTTGTGACAGGTCGTTTGAAAGTCAGGCGGGCTGCTCGACGTGATGGGTGGCTTTCCCGCTGCTTAGCTTCTCTGCAACCCAGCAGGTTTGAGGATTAAATTTAGGGCTCCTGTCAAAGCCGGTGACAGGCCTCAAAGGGCCTTCTCCCCCGATCCCTGTTATTATTGCACGGGGGATATGTTCCATCGCTCTCTATTAGCAGCCAGAGGTACTCCGGTAAGATGGTGTAATGCGCTTTGGGCTTAGGCCTGTGTCATTCACTCCTACCCAGGCCATGACAGTGCCGGGGCTAGGTCGATTTTCTGCGCCTTGCTGTTACTTATATGTTCAAAGTGAAGATGGGGCTCTGTCACAAGTCTGGAGTTTGTCGTGAGATCCTCTTAGTGATGGATGGATGACATTACATTGAGTATCGTGGAGGGATTATTGTCAAGAAATGCCACAGCAAACATACCACACAATGGCTTTTAATAGAGTCCTAAGTGTCATTTAATGGACGCTTTTGCACAGAGCTCAATGACATATTTCAGCTTTATTTTGGAAGGATAAATCTAGCAAGCTAGTCAACACGGTTGAAATGAAGCTTATGGTACAATATTTCCTGACATGGCTTTAGTGATATTCCTAGGATTATTAATGACATTTCTATTCTGAAAAATGACAAGCCAACAATCTTTTTATGGGGATAGTCTCTTTCTCTTCAATTGGAAGGTTGAGAATAGTTATCTTCTTGTTTTATTTGTTAACTAACTCGTTAGTATTTTTTTCTTTCTTATTTGCCTGTGGTGGGGAACTGTTTTAGTGCTGACAAGAGTTGCCTTAACTGCATGTAAATGGTTGCATTTTAATTATAACTTTACACATAGTTTCAGGGACTGTTAACAATGACAGGAAGGACTAGATGTAATCTATCAAAGAGCCATGTACATGGTAGCTGGGTGCGTATGTATTACTGCAAAAAACAGTAAAATGTTGCATTTGTTTCTTTTAACTTAATTCTCCAAGCCAGGCTCACTGAAAACGTGTGCTTGTGGAAAAATGTCAGCAAACAACAAAATTGCACGCATTAATGCCATTATTTTATTACATTGGTACAGGCATGTATTGCTGTATTTTTATTATGTCGCATCAGTTATGTATTGCAAAGGTTCAGAATTAAAAGCAGCTGAAGTAACTTTGTAACTACATGTCAGCTAATTGTCATTAATTTGCAGCTGCATGTCTACTAACTCTCAGACTGTAGGTTTGGGGTTAGTAGAATAAGTTGACATATAAAGGTACTTACAAAGTTTCTGATAGTCAGTACGTTGTATGGACCCATAAAAATAAAGTGTTACAGATTACTAAGCAGACAGTCTAATAATTTAATGACTGCTGTAACGTTGTCTGACTGATCCTGTCTGACTGTTTTGGTTTGAGTTTTCATGTGTCTTGACCTTATTTGGAGTTTCCTGTCCCTGTAATTATTATTTGATTAGTTGATTTCATTAGTTGACTATCAAAATAAAGTGTCACCAACCTTTGTTTATTTTCGGAACACAAATGAAGATATTTTTTAGAAAATTCCAGAGCATTCTGGTCCTCAATAGACAGTAATATAACATATACATTTTCCCAGGCCCAGCAATGTAGAAAGGATATTGTTAAAATAGTCCATTAATGCTGTTTCAAGGCAGACCAGAGGGAAACTGCCTTTAGCAATATTAGCTGTATAGCATCAAAAGCTATCTCAGGAGGAACCGCTCAAGAACAAGATTCTATAGAATATCCAAACCTAGGTAAGCCAGTGCTCAATTTACCCTCAAAATACTGACAAAATACTGAGTGAGTGTAGCAAGAACTCTTGAGACTTAGGCTGTGGCCTGAAGCAGTGCTTAGCGGTAGCTGTTAGCACAGATTCAACAATCATATTCCCCTTTACACTACTAGCTCCTTCAATCAGTACCCTGGGCCAGTGTTTGCCATTAAACCACAAGTATTTGTTCAGTCCCCCTTAAGTTGGGTCTCTTACTACGCCCCTAAGAATATGCTTGGGAAAATGTTTGTAAGGTTAATGAATTGCCAATCAGTGTTTACAGCAAACACAGGGTTGCCAGCCGCTGTGGCTAGCCTTGAAGTCGGCCACCCTGGGGTCACCACTTGGTAGAGGCACAAACAATGCTGCTGATTGGAATAGCAAACATTAGCTGCTGAGATTCAGGGGTCAAAGAGAGGAGACTAGTAAAATACGAGACCATGACGCGCTGTGAAAATGGGTAAGGAGCACTGAGGGAGAAATGCTGCATATATTAATGAAAGAAAAATTGCTTGAATTATGATTTAACCCCAGTGCATTTGAATTAACACATTAACAACATTCATCATTAAACTGTGATTCAAACCATTTTTTAAAGTTAATTGAATTTAACAATATTGCATTAACTATTTGCAAGATATTTATTTATTTATTCTACAGTTTATTCTACAAAATATTGCAATAATTACTCAGCCTCGTGTGGTTTCAAACTCGTAAGACCTTTGTTTATCTTGGGAATACAAATTAAGACAGCAAAAGAACTCCCACCTTCAAGGCCCAGAAATGCCGTAAAAACATTGTTAAAATAGTTCATATGACATCAGTGGTTAAACCACTCAATTGTGAAGCTACAATATTTTTTATTTTTTATGTTTTATTTAATTTTTTTTTTTTTGCACAAAGAAAACAAAGATAAAGACTTTAATTGATTTCCAAACAAGAAGTAGTGAAAATATAACACAGAACAATTGCTGAATAGTGTTTTGTTTTCTTTGTGCAATATATATATATATATATATATATATATATATATTGTATTGGTGTAAGAAATTTATTTCATCATGAGATTTTCTCCCCATTTTTAATTTGTTTTAATTCAATGATAGGTTAGAATTTTATTTAAAATATTTAAAATATTAGTGGAGGGTTCTGCATATATATAAATATTTATATTTTTTGAATGGATAGACATTTTGTTCACATCCACACATATGTTAATTCTGATTCTAGAAAACCCTTGTCAGTTTGTTTTTGCCCCCAAACTCCACATTTAAAAACACAAAACTGTATTTGGCCTGAAAAGTCCAAAATCAAAGCTTGCAGGGATAACATCCATAAACACACTCAAATTACACAGCTTATAGACACTGAAATTATACTGTACAAAATCAGGGGACAGGAAATACAATAACATATACTTTGAGAAAGCCAAAGAGCCAACTAGAGGTAGGATAGAAAGCAAAAGCAAGGTTTCTAAATATCCAGTGTTGGTCTAAACCAAAAACGAGAGCAGCACATATGATATTCTTAAATACTGACCCTATACATCCTTTTAAACATGCAGGAACTGATTTAGCTTGTCCTTGCGCTAATGGAGCAGAATACTAAATGTGCTAATGTGTTTAGAAAAGCAATTCAAGAGCTTGTCTTCAAATCAATCCAGTTTAAAGTTCAATATCGCACAAAGCTAACGAAAGGTTTCCAGTGGCCCTTGTTTCATAAAACCACTTTAAGGTCATTTTGAATCTCAACAGTTTAACCTCAAATGGGGCATATTGACTTTTTTTCTGTTTTTTTTTTTAAGAGAAATCTCCAGAAAGCCAGCAAATCCCACTTATGGAACACATTTAAAAGGAGAAAGCCCATTAATTGGGTTTTAAATGAAGCAAGCTCCCTCTCTCCCTGGCTAGAGTCGAGGGGCCCTTTTAGGTTTCGTGAGAGGGGTGGGGGGCTCGGTGCACCTTAGTGCTACTGCGTCCTCCTGGCCTTCCCTTCCATGGTGGGGCAGACAATGAGCTAGCTGTGTCCCCCACAGACAAGGCTCTGGCCTGGGAGACCATACCCATTGCTCTGGGGGCGGAGGGCTAATTCAGGAGGGGTAAAGGGAGGGGGCTTGCACACTGTGGGAACAGCCCTGTCGTCGGCCGACGGACAGCAGAGAGGCCAAACCGCTCATCATTTGCAATTCAGATCATGAGCAGCCAGTCCGGGAATCAATGGTGCTGTATCAATCTGCCGACTGCAAATGTCATCTGCATTTTGATTCTTGACCCCCTTTCTAACGCTCCCCACACTAGGGCCATTGTCCTGTGGGGGCCACCCCTCGCTGTGTTCTTGCGTTCCCTGCCCAAAGTCCCACATTAGCCAGGCAAAACCCACAAGCTGTGCTGCCTTTCAGAGCAGCTCCAGTCACTGCTATTTAGCCGTGTGTTCTGCAGGTCTCTCACAGCCCCATAAAGGAATTAGGAGCGCGAGACAAAGCTGAAATACCAGTCGCTATTTGGAAAGCTAAATGGCGCTAACCTTTGTGGCCATTGTGGCATATAACAATTTGTGTCACAAATCTAGTTAGAATGTAATGGTAAATCAGAACAAAACAAAAAATGGCAGAAGTCACAGCGGTTGGAGCATGTTAGCATGATGAATGCAAAAGGGATGAGAATGGGAAATAAATGACAATGAGAACCTATAAAAAACAAAAAAAAACAAAAAAAAAAACACACATTTGTTTTGTTTTAATATTTGTTGCTTGTAGTTGCTTATAACCTTCTAGTTTTGTTCATAGCCACATTTCACTTTTTTTTAGGTTTGTTTGTGCCATTTTGAGTTTTATATTTATGTCAGTTCTTAGACTTGATAACAAAGTGCAATTCTAAAATTATCAAACAAACAAATCAATAATGAATATTTAAACTGCAATGTGTTTCATTTATTTCTTTATTTTTCTTACCCTATATCACATAAGTATCAGTCATTGGCCATCTTGATCTCTAATAATGAACAAACAAATATATACATGCATGCATAAATCACTAATAAACAATAGCTAGACATATATTCATTTAATATGCTGCTATTATTGACTTTCATCCTTCTAGGGGGAATAAGAGAGAGAGAAAGAGAGAGAGAGAGATTAATTAATTCTTAGAATTTCATGTCATCCAGGAATATCCAAAAGAGGTCATATGAATTAATTACCTACTCCTATGATTCACAAATTCAGATCTTTTGATGGTGTTTACAAGCAAAATTATGTAGCTTTTGAATTAGCCATTTAAAATGATTTTACGCTCAAGTCTCTTCTTTCACATCTTTCATCTAATGGTGGAAATTTTGAAAAGAGACACACACACAATCACACAATTGTTATAAACAAACAGACAATATAACTTTTAAATTACAGAATATCAATAGAACAAACAACAAATCCCACAAAAAAAAACATACTAATTTTGTTAATGCTTTCGCCTAGTTTTGACAGACTAAATACCCATGCATTTATGTATTACTGTTACAGTTTCATCATGAGGTCAAAACTCTATGCAACAAGTATTTATAACAGCCATGAACACTTGGCAAGTGCATTGCAACATTAATGGAAACTATGCACGGTTTTCTATCTACGTTTTCTGGTAAAATATCAGTGGCTTCTGTTAAATCATAGCACACTGTGGTAATAACAAACATTTCCTGTCATTTTTTTTCTTTTTTATAATTTAGTCAATTTACACGAATTACAAAAAGAAAATTAATGTCAGCATTTAATGTCACATTTATGGAAAATGTACTCAAGTTAGCAAATAATGTATTTATGTTTAGTCAGATTCTCTCCAAAACTGCTAAAAACGTCATGTATTTGCCGTAGAAGACCACAAACCAAACACAAAAAAAAACAGCAGCTGTCCACAGAGGCCAAATGTTATTTTGAAATCTTGATGTTGCGGGTCTTTTCTCTCAGGCTTCATTCTGTGCACTGAATTTATCCTGTGGCAATACTCGGACCCCAACTGAGAAAAAACATATAGATCCTTCTATAGGTGAGACGCCAAGGGACCCAGGCATTAAAATTTAGGCAGTGCACGCTCATAAAAGGCTTTGGTTTTGAGCACAACTGAACAGACAAGCACAGTATAGTAATATGATACCAGCACGTGCATCTATGAAATACAAAATGCTAAAGCATCGTTTCTATTATTAATTCTCATACTTGTGATTTTAACAAACTCTTGACCATATTCAAATTCTGCAGACCTTGATTCTATGTGGTTTGCTGAAGAAAATGAGCTGCCCTTGTAGTTTTTTCTACAGTACTGTGTTTTTATGCTAGGGGCTACAAAGTATACAGACTGCATCTACGCTAGTCCCTGAGATAGAAAAATGAAGAAAGAAAGAAAAAGTGTGTTAGCCAAGGTTACAAAGTGCATGTTACCTCTTTCCCTCGCTGTCATGAGCGACACATGAAGAGTCTCCCCAGCTCACTGCGCCTCACTGCTGGTCCGCTTCCGTATAGTAATGATATACAGTGCATTAACTCAGTCTGAAAGGCTTAATTTGGGAGACTGTGGGCCCCGTCTTCTTATGTTTCCTGCACAGTAACACCGCGCTCGGGTCCAGGCAGCAAGAGTAGCAGACTTGTGTTTATTTATGAGAGCTTCTTGCTTCATTCGCTCTCAATCATTCATGAGGCTGGAGTGGACAGCCAAGTCATCCCCAATCCAATTCAGTTCAAACCACTGCTGAGGAAGAGGAGGCTGAAAACACAGGCAATTTACTTTCCCGCCCAACTCCAAATGACCCCAAAGATAATGACTTGATCAATAAGTAATGCTTGCTACATATGTGGCCCTTTCCGAAGGACATTTCTTATTTTGTCAAGCCCAAGTTACAACCTTTAAAAACACAGATAAGAGTTTGAATGACGTGACCACTACTGACACTCATGCAATCTTTATGTGCCTCATATTTAAGGAGCTGATTACCCTCTCCTTTAATAAATAATTGTTTGTGCTAAGTCTTACAAGCTAACCTGATAACCCGCGACAATGCTCATAATTCCACCCAGACGTCCTTATCCGATTATGTCCATTAAACATCAGCTGTTTGGTAATCTGTTCCTAAGTAATGAATGGGGAAAACAAATCGCATCCATGCTAAATAAATTTAAATGTTCCTGTGCAGTCAACGGCATGGAAAATGTCTGGCAATCAGAACAGTGAATCTTCAAAAGGTCAATACATATACATATATATAATATTTACTGTGGATAATGTCTTCATTAGCATAAAATGTCCTGTTTATGCCCTACAAACCTTACAGATTTAACTCCATGTTTGACGTTATAATGGGTTTTCGCAGAGCTTTTATGTGTTTGTGTGAAATTTCCAACAAAGTTAGGTCTGTGTTATTCATGATTTTATGGACTCTATCAATAAACAAATAAAAATTACTTTTACTACTACAACTACTACTACTACTACTAAATACGTTTAGTTTGCTGAATTCTATTACGGTTAAACAAAATGTACACAAACATAGCATTTCTTACTATTTGGTAATTGGGAATCTTTTGTTGACAGTCAAACACCTGCTAAGCTAATGCTAACAATGCCATTTTGTTTTTTTTTGTGGGACTTTTTTTCCAAAGACACTTTCAATAAGTGTACCTTTCAAACATAGTTTGCTGGGTAAAGTTGGGTAGCGAAATTTCACAGCCAGTCACAGCTGTCAACATAACTTGCTACATGCTAGCGCTAACTTGGATTTATAACATAGGGGGAGGGAACATTTCCAATGTGTTAATTTCAATTGACTTACAAAAAGATTGTAAAGTATGTTCATATATCTGCTAAATTAGTTAAATTTTAAGACTAGGCCTACTAGTATAGGAATGACCTCAAAGTTTGCATATTTAATATTTTGCAGATGTTCTACAAGAAACCATTTCTAAATGCTTACCTTTTTGACTAGCCTCTCATAAACTCTTATGGCACAAAGTATGAGTATCAACCGCTATGGAGACAGTATGAGAATAAAAACCTCATACACAACATTAAAAGTGCAATCAACTTCCAGCTGAGCCAGCACACTCCATAAATCACTTCCTTTTCTGTGCTACATTGCTAGCTAAACCCTGCACTCTCTGCCAAAACGACGAGAACTATTTATCACTTTGGCCATTGTAAATGCTAGTTTATGGCTTGAGTGGATGCACATGAGTTGTCCCAAACCAATACAATGATGTGTGGAAATATAAACAGAGCAGGAAATTCAAATGCCTGGAATGACACTTAAGGCTGATAGTACATCTGTCATCACGTCTATATTTATTGTAACATGTTTATTGCCTTTAGTATGTCCCAAATGCTACAGCACGCTTAACCTAAGTCCTCCCATTGTTGGCCATTAGCACATTAGCAACATGCTTTTCAACAAATACATAACTAAGCTCTAAAAATTAAATTGTTAGCTCAAAAAAAAAAGATCAAATAAAATAAAGCAGCATTATCATGTCAACAGAACAAAATAATGTTTGCAATTTAAACTAATACATTTGAATTTTTAACTATGCATTTAATTAAGTTGTAATAACAGATGCCCTAAATTATTATTAATATTATTATTAGAAGTAGTAGGAGTAGTAGCAGCAGTAATAGTATTTAGAGTGTATAGTGAGGTGAGATGTCAAATGACATTTCCATGAGAGTCCAGGGAAATAAATTGACGTGGCATCATTTTTTGCGTGCTGTTAGTGACTTTTAAAAGCATTTTAAGATTAAACTTCCACAGGGCCAAAAGTGTCTGTGTTTGGGGGCTGATGTAAGCCAGAATGGAGACCCCACTCACCACATGTTGAGTACTTAAGCCCCGAGAGGGCCGTGCGGCTGCCCTTCCAATAAGACTGTGCACTGTGCCTTGTAATTAGAGCGGGATTCTGGAGGGTTGCTTCCGCCACTTGAAGACAAGATTTGACAAATGGGAGGCACAGCTGCACACAAAAGTTTTGGAAATATTTCGGAGTGGGGCTTTGCCAAGTCCCAGGGAAAGAGTAACAGCATCTGTCCAGTGGCACTCGGGAAGTTGGGAAATTCTTTTTGCTTTCCAGCAGCGGGGATGGAGTATGTCACCAGTTTTATGGAAAGGTTGTCCAAATTTCCTTTATCCAAATGGCACTTGATTGTGCAGTGGAGCCTTTGGCAAAGGATGGCGGCATGTGAAGTGTGGACAAATGGTGTGGTCAGCGAGAGGCAGAGCAATGCACACCAACTGAGATAAGCCTATTAAACTAGGGCACGCAACACAATCTGCCTCGGCATTGTTGCACGGATACGTAACCCAGGTCACATTGTCTCATTGAGGCATCAGGACAGCAGAAAGCAGTGATTAAGAATAAGATGGATTGCTGACTCTTAGGGTCAGCTATGTTTGAGTGTTTGCTGTCGTTGTTTGCCCAAGAAACTCCTCGTCTTTGTCGGCTTTTGATACCATCTGTGCAGGACTGAGAAAAAGGATATATTGTCCAAACAGGGACCTGCAGTGACTGACCGCCGCACCGAAGCGTTAATTACAAACCATTGTAGCTTCCAGCACAACCCCACTTTTTTTTTTTCTCAGAAAGTTTAAAGCTTGACTACGTGTGGCAAGCAAAACATGCCATAATGGACATTTTCTGCCCGAGCAATTATGTGAAACGCAACTGCCCTTCAGTTTGTTTATCATGGTTGATGGCAGAGTAAATGCCGCTCCTGGGCAGAGGACAAAAGTTCAAACTCTGGTTCTATTTGTCTGTTTGTTTTTCTTTGTCTGAGTGCTCCAAACATGTCTTTATCTACTCAGTGCTCTTATGAAAATGTTATAATTTAGACATGTCATTTTATAGAGGACAAACTTAAAAACATTACAAGTGAAATCGCTCTTGACCACTTTATGATATGGCTTTGTGGAGGCTTAAGAACTGCCAACGTGCAGTATACTTGAAGTGCGCTATTGCTGTAGTATGCACTATCACACTTAATTACTGCAGTGGCCGATAGAGTCACCAAATGGTAAACCAAAAGTGATGTTGTTCAGGTAAGTTGCTATAAATACATTTTAAACAAACTTACCAAGCATTATTTTCTTTAAACTATTGCTAATCCTTCATGATAATTCAATTACGGTAATAGTGCCCTTGCTGTAGCATTGATCATTTTAAGTGGTTAGATGTATTTTCGAAAGAATCAACACACAAAAGCTAACTGGTGTAGATACTGTAGACATAGGTGTAGGTTTAATATGGGTGTGTTCACGGCATGTTGTAATTACCGTAATTATGAGATACCGATTTGTAAAAAGCGTTCACATCCTTGAAGAACTAAATTACAACTTATAAACTGGGAATTTTCTGAGAGCTACGATTTGTCCACTGTACCACCTGCCTCCAAAGTGCCTCCGATTTATCCAAAATATTGTTGCCACAGAAATTGTAATTAAATTAAAGTCCATGGACGTGAACAGCTCCGATACGAATGCCACGTGTTGTCATCTTGAAATTATGGTGATTATGACATGGCATGAACACAGCATTTCTCCATTTTCTCCACTCTAGCAAAGAAATAATGGCATAATGTTCATTAG
>JAUCMS010000052.1:8022486-8034857 GCA_032357445.1 Enteromius radiatus | reverse complement strand
ATTATGACATGGCATGAACACAGCATTTCTCCATTTTCTCCACTCTAGCAAAGAAATAATGGCATAATGTTCATTAGCGAAGAAAATATAGGACTGTTTTAATCAAACTATTCTCATGTTAATTCATAGAATTGTTTACATTTGTGTGGCCAAATGCTCAAAAAGTCAGTTAATTGTAGTTTACTTGAATGAGTCTTGCAGTGACAGCATTTTTGCTACAGTAGTTCTACCAAATTGCACTTGTTTCACCCCAACAATGTGCCATTGGTTGTGAAAATTGTTTTGTCTGGTGCAGAATGGCATTTTAAAGGCCCAGTTCACCACAAAAATAAAATTTATCAACATTAACTCACCCTACACTTGTTCCAAACAATCTCATTTTGTGTTAAACAGCTGTATAAAAAAAATCTCATACAGATTTAGAACAACTTGAGGGTATGTATTTTTTGTTTAGATTTGTTTCCCCTGTAAACAAAATATGTATTCATTTATTTATTGTAGTCATCATTATGCCGCAAATGCTGACTAAAGATTTAATTTATTGAATTGTGAACGCATTGGCCACATGCAGGTCACATCAGGACCACATAATGTTTTCTTAACTGCATATTTAATATTATGCTGAGGATTTATTGAATTTGTTGACAGGACTATGGAATTGCAAGATTGCTGTTTTCATATATATTTTCCTTACAGGCTTGTTTGCTATCCATAATTTCTTCCCAAAGATCAAATTAAGCTCATGGTTGTTCACTGTTTATTTGGACTTGATAACGTTTGGATGACTTTCCATCACAAGAATAGTGTCTGGCAGATGAGACCAAATAATCTCACGCATTTATTGGCAACCTCTCTTTGTCCATTCAGTTGAGTTCGCTTTAACAGAGCGTTGCTCTGTTCTCACATAGATAGATTTACAGCAACGCTGCCAAGCAGCGAACATTTCCCTCCGCAGGCATTTGAACATTATACCCAACTTTACATCTGGCAGCGTCCACAACATTCAACTAAACAATTTGATTTGAGTTATCCAATCCACACACTTCCATTTATTTCTGTGGGGTATAATATTCTGACCACAGCCGTCGTTTCTAAATATGTAAATATAAATTGAATTATTGCCCTGAAGAATCGGTGGTCGTTTCGGTTGAATTCGTGGCCGCTTCTGAAGCATCAGAATAAAGAACTCAGCCCAGAATATCCCTCAACAGATTTTCACACCTAGCGTGTAACCTTCAGACAAGGCGTAAATATTTCACACGAGTTGGTACTAGGTGAGTCTTGAAAGTTCTCGACCTAGCTCAGGCGCTAGCGCCTGAATGTGCTTGCACTGCATTCATAAAACATACAACCTCAGCCATTCCAATCAGTTAATTGTATCAGCCTCGCCTGTTGTTGCTGACATTACTCTTGTTGTTTAGGAGATTTCTGATCATGCCCAGAGGACCTGCTTCTTAAGTTTGAGATGGCTTTCAGGGGAGAGAAAGGTAGAGAGAGCTTGTGGACTTAACAGAACACTCATTATCTAGCTGAACTAAAGAACTGGCGGCCCTAACAGACCTGTTTGGATAGCCATTAGAGGGGAAGGTGTTCTGGGGGAAAGAAAAAATAATGAAGCCAGCCTCTCCTGATTGGCATTCCTACCAAAGCCTTCACCATTTTTTTTTTTTTTTAACAAAGCGCAGAGACCTGCGGACCGAGTACTTTCGCGGCTTATTATGCTGAGGGTTTGTGGAAGTCCTGTAACTATAGTCACTCTTCATTGTTACTGATGTTGTCTGCAATTGTGAATCTTTGCAAACAAGTTCCATTTCATTAGCATTTGTGTGGGAAATAGACAAAGATTGAGACTGACTGTCTTCCTGTGATAATGAGGATGCTCATGAATATTCATGAGTAAAGAGATATGACTTCAAGCCGAGTCCGTAAATGTACGATTTTAGGGAAGAAATCGATCAACCCTTGTAATTTCACTCTTGTGCAGATTTTAAAGTTACACCGCATTACTCACGACATTGATGCTAAAGTGTATTAATAACACACTTCTAAAAAAAAAAAAAGTTATTCCATTAAGACAATTTAACGTTATGTTTGCGCTAAATAGTGGCAAAGGGTAAATTTCTCTTTACAAAATATTGTTGTATCACTGGGGACCCCAAAATGTTTTTTTGTATACAGTAAAATCTTGAAAACTTCGTTTTGTACTCTTTATTTTCAAGAATGTAATGAGAAATTAATTCCATGACTAAATGTTCATAACGAATGAATAAATAAATACAAAAAATAAAAAAATCAGACAGACTAATCGTAGTCAGGTATTCTTGAGAGGTAATAATATATAATATATAACTTTAATAATATATATGAATAGCCTTCGTTTTTCAGTATTTTAAAATCTTCAGTGCAAGGAATTTTTCTCTATTGTTTTAAAGAATTTTGGTTGGTCTAATTTGAATATTTTTCCATATCATGGCATAGCACCTCTTCGTGAGGTCAGCAGAGGAAAAAGTAAGTTTCTAGATGCGAATCTCTGAAATTAGCATGTCCTTCATCAGAACGAGCAGCCCGTAAAAGAACGCGCTAGCACAGGAAATTAGATGCTCTCTTGGGTCTCCACTGCCTTCTGTGGCGACTATAAAGAAAAGTCTGGAAAAACTTACTCCATAATCATGCCTAGAGCCCCGGTGGCAGTCCAAAGAAAACAACGCTGGACTCAATAACCTCATCAATTTTCCTGAGGGCTTATGAAAAAGAAAATGCCTCGCTCATTTATAAATGAGTCTCCATGCACCGAACTAAAAGTGTGCTTCTTGGACATGTGAAATGTGTTGATTCAAGAAGCCATTTCACTACCTGGGAAAAATGCAGGGTCACTGCACAAGTATGTCTGATTTGTCAAAAGACAGAGTATAAAATTTCCTCAGACTGCACTCCTGAACAAACGCCTCGAGTACATAAGATGCCTCTACAAAAGACCAAAATTCCACAATTCTTGAGGTTGTCAAGCAGGCAGATGTGTGCTTATACCTTGGAGTTACACCTGGGGCTGTGTGTCCGTGTGTGTCCATGTGCAAACGTGCATCTGTGTGAGTGTTTGTGTGGGTGTGTGAGACAGTTGTTGTTATTGCCGGAGATAGCGCATTAAACCCAAGAGAGTCATGGCATACACGCTCCATTAGCTTCATGCGGTTTGTGCTGACCTGGTAGAGGCCAGTCAGTAATACGCTCATTAATATTTCAGAGCTCAGCTCACCTGGCCACAGGCTACACGCAAGCTCCCCGCAACAGCCAGTCAAATTCACTCGCCCCTGAGAATGAGGTCTTCTCCTCCTGGACTTCACAAGCTTTAATGAGCTTGATGGATGGGCGGTATGCTATGTGTGTATACCACAAACAGATATACACAGCTGCTGCTTTCCGTAGCATCTGGAAAGCACAGCTACTCGTCCTGGTGTTACTGGTATCATGCCTGATTGTGTGTGGCTGGATTTGGGGTCTGCATTACCCATGTGACCCTCTGTTTGAACTCTAGTTTCACACCAAGCTGAAAAGACTTCAGTTCTTCCATATTCTGCTTCATCCTCCTCCACACTGAGTACAGAGTACCGTAGTACAATCTAGTGTGATTGCACTATGTACTCTACATCTATCTATCTATCTATCTATCTATGTCTGTCTCCATCCATCCAGTTGCAGGCTACAGACGGAATATGTTAAAATATTGGATCACATATCCCAAATGAGATTAAAATATATTGGATTGTTTGTTTTCTAACTGATCTGGAAAAATTGCATCCGTCACATGCAGACAAAATCTTATTTGGGACTTTTTCACCATGTAATATGAACATCATACCAAGGTTCCAGCTCAAGTATCCTGAGGGGTGAAGATGGGGGAAGTAATTATATCCATGGGCCAGCATGTCGGTGTCTGACCCATCCCCTTATGACTGGACCACCCTGGATTGAGACAATCAGACGCCCCTCTGGGCTTCTCACTGACTTGCAATGGCTCCAAATGGTATTTGGACACACTGCCAGTTAAAAATGTATAAATGGCGTCGCATGTATTTTCTACTTTTTAATTGCTGTATGATTAAACTGGTCATGTTGTAACAATTATTTATTTATTTCTGAAATGTTTGGTTATACAGCATATTTGACACTGTGCTACATTCCCATGACCTATGTTCCTAAAATTTGCTTTGGCTCATGCCACCCAAATTTGAGACTCTTGTACCATCTGTCGTTTGGTCATCTTAATTTCTCCCACTCTTGCCAGATGAAAATAATATCAACTGGTTTCATGAAATACCCCAAATGTACAGCCCCCAAGAACACACTGTGATATATATGCATTTCTCTCTGCTGGACCTGCATAGGAAATATTATCTGATCTACAGCAGCCAGCCATTGAAACCCCAAGCTGGAGACACCCAACAGATGGGACCCGTGGAGACGGGAGGAACTACCACAGGAGACCCCCTCCCTTCCCCGAAGTGTCCTGGAGTGGGCCGGTGCGGACATCTGTCAGGGTCCCCAGACAGGTGACCGACAACCCTCACGCAGGCCATGAAATATGTATGAAAAGAGGATGTTATGTCTTAAAAAGGAGGGCGAGAAAAGGGACAGAGAAACGGCCACTAATCAATGATTCGATTCACCTCTGCATTTAAAATACTTCATAAGAAGTCAGATTCTTTTGGCAGTGTCACCTAAAATATAGAAATTATTTAAAATTAAAACAGAGCTTATAGCCTACAGAATGATCTGCCCTCTCTTTCAATGCACAAACTCTATTCATTTTAGTAAAATTATACTGCATATAAGGTTTAAATAAGATTTAAAATATTGTCTTGCTGTCTAATAAAAATAATGTGTACATATATATATATATATATATATATATATGTGTGTGTGTGTGTGTCAAAACATTATTATATATATGTGTATATATTTATCTGGATACACTTAATCACAATTAATCACTAGACAACAACAACGTGTGTGTGTGTGCGTGTGTGTGTGTGTATACACACACACACACACACATCATGTTATTGTTGTCTAGCGATTAATTGTGATTAATCGTATCCAAAATAAAAGTTTTTGTTTATGTATGTATATGTACTATGTATATTTAGCCTATTATGTATTCACATATACACAAAACATACAGTATATATTTTATTTCATTTTATATATAAATTGTATGTTTTTCTATATATAATTAATTAATTATGTGACAACTGAATATACATGGATATGTCTATATATGTCAACATATATATATATATATATATATATAGTATTATTACTTTATTACTAACTTTTAACAGTAAATTATTAGTGTTTTTGTTTACCAGTTATGTTTTGTTTGGGATATAATTAGGACCAATAATTGAGGGTGTTTCTGCCAAAAGATTCACTAATGTATTTATTAAGGATCCAAAGTAGTCCAAATCATCACCAGAATCACCAAATTTGTTACAATTCTCAACCTACCTACAATGACTTTCTCTCTTACCAGAAACACAATATGATTTTTTTTTTCTCTCCAGATGGTCTCGGCTGCTATGAACTTTCTAATTAAGAGAAAGTACCTGACTTGGTCTAGCAGATAATTGACCTCAACTGGAGTTGAAGCAGAGGGAGCCAGGGGCACTGTCAGCTAATGGAAGGCAAATCCGCTACCTGGGGAAATGGCTGTGTTCACACTAATCCTCTGGCCTGCAGGCTCGGGCCTGATTTAATAGGGGCACTGAGGGGATAGGGCATTGTCCACACTGCCTGTCAAGAGCACAGCAACACGTGAGACAGGCTGCGCTGTCTGTCTCTCCATCTCTATTACCAGCAGCGCCGTGCATTTTTCATTCATGAAGAGGACGGTATAGTGAGGCAGGGAGACAGACCGTTCGGTGCAGTCTTGTTTAGTTTTGGAAAAGATGTTGTTTAAGAATATAATTTTAAACATTTGAAAAGTTTGTAAAGTCTGTAATTTTGCTTGGTTGCAAAACACACGCAAAAAAGTAATGTAGATCAAATATCTAGCATCTGTCTTTCACACTGAACCGCTCGCAGAGCATCATTGCATGTAATTAAAATTCATAAGCTGATAAAGTTTTAAAATAGAATACGAGCCTTGTACTCGCTAAGCCAAGGTCATTGGTACGATTCTCAATGAAACGATAAAATATACTTGAAATTTAATGCAAGATGCTTTGTATAAAAGTGTTTGCAAAAAGCATGAACATTTATATTTGTTTTTGAGAGTCTTTTATGCTAAGGCTACATTTATTTATCACAAGTACACTTTTTTTTTCTTCTTCTTTTTTGCAAAGCTAAATTTTTAGCATCATTATCATTGTCTCACGTTCCTTCAGAAATCATTGTAATGTGGCAATTTGATGCTTAATAAACATTTATTATTGTTATTAGTAGTGCTATATATGTACACTACCGTTCAAAAGTTTCTGTGTGAATATATTTTAAAATGTCATTTATTCCTGTGATACAAAGCATCATAACTCCAATCTTCAGTGTCACATGATCCTTTCAGAAATCATCCTAATCTGCTGATTTATTATTATCAGTGTTGGGAACAGTTGAGCTGCTTAATATTTTTTTTTAGGATTCTTTGATCATTAAAATATCAAAAAGAGAAGCATTTATTTAAAATAGATAATAATGTTCAGATCTACTGTTACAGTAGTTTACTGTTTCAATACTGTTCAAAAGTTTTAATACTTTCTTCTTTGAATGAAATGAATACTTTTATTAACAAAGAATCTATTAAATGAACAAAAAAGTCACAACATAGATTTATATTTTAGAAATGTTTTATAATTGGTAAAAAAATGTTGTTTTTAACTTGTTATTCATCAAAGAATCCTGAGAAGAAGAAAAAAAAAAGATTAGGATGATTTCTGAAAGGATCATGTGACACTGAAGTGAAGACTGGAGTAATGATGCTTTGTATCACAGGAATAAATTACATTTTAAAATATATTCAGTTATTTTAAATTGAAACAATATTTCACAATATTACAGTTTTTTTCTGGATTTTTAATCTAATAAACGCAGCCTTGATGAGCAGAAGAAACGTCTTTAAAAACCTTTAAATATCTTACTGTTCTAAAACTTTTGAACGGTAGTGTAAATATATATATATATATATATATATATATTTATTTATTTTATTTATTTTTAATTTTTTTTGAAACTGTAATATTGTTCAAGATTCTTTGATGAAAGAACTGTATTTATTTATGAAATACATTATATAGTAATATATATATATATATATATATATATATATAAAACAGTCTCTATTGATCAAATTTAATGTGTCCTTGTTGAACAGAACTATACATTTTTTTTATTGAAAAAAAAAAATTTATCCCAAACTCTTAAATGGGAGTGTATACATTTAAATAAATAAATAAATACATACATACATACATAAATTGCTGAATTTCCTGATTTGAATTTAATGCAACAGATGATTTTTTTTTTTTTTTTTTTGCATTAAATGTATACATTTGCAGGGTTTAAGTTACCCAGACTGACTGCATTAAGAGGGTTAATTCATTAACCACATAAACATATAAAAGTTCCTGCATCTTGTTTAAGTCAATGCTTATTTTGTGCGCCTACACAGCTGCTAATATAAACATTCACTGAACTGGGATGTCCTAACGAACAGCCTCATGCCTGTAATTAACATTTGATGGGGGAAACATGTCGAATCATGACTTAATTAGTGGCCATGGTAAACAAGGCAGACAATGACATGTTTCAGGAATCAACTGCCAATCATTCTGCAGTACACATGAGTGGGCGTGGCTTGTACTCATACTGCGTAAAGTGACGGCTCGAAAAAACCCCTAGCAGATCATGGCTAATTTATAAGCCAAACTTTAAATATTTTTACATAACCAGTCAAAAAATAAATAAATAATTTATGGCTGGAGTAAATAGAAAACTGAAAACACATGCACAAATCTGACTGTCAGTTATTTATAGCCAATATTATTATTATTATTATTATTATAAATTAGATATTTATATTTTATTATTATATTTTATTATAAATTATAATAAATTATTATTAGTATACATTTTCACTACTACTACTACTACTAATAATAATAATAATAACTATACATTAAAATGATTTGAAAAGGAACAACAGCAGCAACAAAAAATATAATCCATGAAAGCAATAATTTAATATTTAAATAAATAAATGAATTCATTCATTAACATAACGAATATTGAATAACATAATGAATGTAAGTAACTATGACTACATAATAATCCTGATCGAGTGGGAAATGCTCTTCATTGCTCCTCAACAAGCCACATTATTAGAAACATCATTTATTACTGATATTAGGTTTAGTATGTATGACTAGAGGTGTGTTCAGATCACTGAACCTTTATAACAGCAGTCCAAAAGTCAACTGTGATTCCTGAGCGTGGCTTTACTGCATTCTCTAACACGGTTAATATTTAATCGCTGAGAGGTGATAAAGCACACAGCCATCACTCTATATGTAAATAAGCGACGTTTCATTCCCTGCTCGCTCATGTGTGACCTCAACAATGTGCCCAGCATGGAACACGTCCGAGCTATTGCTGGAATGAAGGGGTCGGCGTCACAATTAACCTCGTTCATTTAGGAGACAGCATTCCTCAGACTCATCGTTCCCTTTAACAGTCAAGCCCTCTCGCATGAGAGACAGACATTGACAGACTCTGTCAATGATGAGCTCAAATCCAAGTTTAAAACATAGGTCTCGTAGTCTTATTAACCTGAGGTGCACCATCCAAACTTTTAATCACTTTAAACGTTTTAACCTCAAACAGGTGAGCTATTACTTTACAAAACTTGCAGATGACTTTTGTCATAAAACAAGTGAAAAACATCGAGCAAAGCTGTGTTTAGGAAACAGAATACCACCAAAATGTTTAAAAACGCACAGGTAGACCTATTTGCCTTTCCAGAAGCCAGTCGTTTTATGCCCTGATCGAGGGAACTCTTGGCACGGATGCCCTGGCACACAGCTGGCCATGGGGCCTGCTCAAATATGCATTCCCCCCAGTAAGGAATACTTACAGGCCCGTGAGGGGACATACAGTTCACACAGTGGTAGCGGCACAGTTGCATGGCCACGGACGACAGCTCCACAGAGGGAATGCCCATATACGCCAAAGCAGCCCCACCATCAAGGATGTTGAGGGAGGAGGAGCTGCAAGATGTGTTTTGGGCAGTAAAAGGTGCCTTCCATGACTTCAGCTCCTCATGCACTTCCGGAAAGAATGGCACCGGAGGGGGGCGCTGAGAACCAGCATGACCCCCACCAAGAAACCACTCATCCAGCCTTGAAGGATCGGAACACGGCGTAGGATTCCACATGTCTGGTTCAGGCAACACTACCACACCCGAAAGGGGGCAACACAGCCAAGTTGTCATCCCCAGAGAGAGAGGGCTTGCCCTCCGATGCTGCTCTCGACATCTGGTCATCAGGAGGAGCACCGAAGGATACGGGCGGTGCAGTCTGAGTTGCAGAGGGCCTGCCGTGTTCCGACAGTAACTCCACTGCCTGCGGAGCGCTTGAGGAGTGAGAGCTCCCTCTTGGGGAAGCCTTCACTGTGATCCTCAAAACATCTGACGCCACCAGACACAGTGCTGCCCCAGGTGCAACGACGTGGCAACGACAGAGGGACTCCGACATGTTTGATAAAGCGTGAGGCAGCGATCGTGACCATCCTTAGGCGTCAGGAAACGACCGCACCCAGAAACGCACGGTTGAAACAACATGTTTAAAAAGACGCAATCACCCATATTGCTCTTTTAGAGACTGCTCTTTTAGTGCTAAAGCACGCAGGGGAGCTGACCACCGCTAATGTTGCCGTAACGCCCGCTCTCGTTGCTTGTCTCGACGATCTCTTGGCTCCGAAGCGAAAGGATAATGATGCACACACCAGCTGCTTACTTATACTCACACAGTGCAATCACTGCATGCCAATGCCCATTGGCTTGTTTTGTCACACTCAAAGTAGACTGGTTTCTCTGGTGAGATCCCGATTCGTTGGTCACCGACGTGACTCGGAGTGACCGACTGACTCCGACAGCTCCTCCCCGACTGCTTTCGGCTAATCTCGCCGATCGATCTGCGCAGCGCAGCATGAGCTCAAACACACCTAACAACTTAGCCCGCCCACACTGAAAGCTGACTGGCTTATTTTGCTTAGTAAACCAATCAGGATGCGCTATGAACACACACACACACAGTTCACATGCATGCACGGACTGTCATTATTGCGGCTGCACTGGCCCGTGTATGGTGGTGGCGTCATATACTGATCTAGGATCAGTGATCCGTAGCATTTGTATTTCCGATTTGTGCTTATGCGTCAGAAATGCTTGGGAAAAGGTAGCGTTAGCTTGGGTGGACGCTACCGCACTACTTGGTCAATAAAAGAGCTTTGCTACTGAAAAGCTATTTGAAACGCTATCAACACGCTACTGAGAAATGTAGTTAAACTAGTAGCGTGTCACTGCTTCTGACTAAAAGACGGGTTATCTAAAAAAGAAAAAGTTGGGAGAGAAATACACAGGTCTTTTTTTTTTTTCAGAAATGTATTCCTTTAAGGATTCACCCTAGAACGCTTTAGCAACTGGATATCAATATTTCCTAAACACTTTAAATTATTTAGCAAAAACATAAACTTTTAGCATCATAATAGAGTTTCTCCATAGACAGCCACTCACATTTTCTTCAGAAAGTGTACAAATCTTGTTAATATCTCTACATCAACCCATTCCGCCTCTAATCGGACAGATAGGCAGCTAGTTAGACTCATTTTGCACAGCCTGTGGTGGATGTCTGGGCCACAGTCCGTGATCAACTCCAATCGTCGCCTGTCTGTTTAATTGAAGGCAGAGCTGAGGTGTTTCTCGCAGACAGACAGGCGTGTGTAATTATTTCAGCTTGTCAGCTCTCATCCTGTCTGTCTGTCTGTCTGTCAGCTGCTGTAAGACATCCACTGCTGCAGGGATCAGGGAGACACTGAGCCGGGATGTAGGGATGAAAGAACAGAGATCTGGACAGAGGAGAAACTGGAGGTCAGAGGAGAGAGGCAATCTCTCCTCTTGCCACGGTGAACCTGATTTGCTGTCTGCTTCTTCATCCTGTCTCCTTCCATCACTGCTGTCGGGTAAATGTCTTCCAATATATATATATATATATATATAAGTTATATGCCACAGAAGTAAATGTATTTTATGACCATCACTTTTTTTTTTTTGTTTTTTGTTGAAATATTTTACATTTCCACTCAAATTCTCATTATTTCTTTGCTCTGCCAAACACAATGGAAGATATTCTGAAGAAAGTTTGTAACCAGGCTGTTTTGGGTCACCATAGACTTCCATAGTAGAAAAAATACTATGGAAGTCAATGGTGACCCAAAACAGCCTGGTTACAATCTTTCTTCATAATATCTTTCTTTATGTTCAGAAGAAGAAAGAAATTCACACAGATTATAAACTACCTGGGGGTGAGTAAATGATGACAGAATTGTGAACTGTTCCTTTAACAATGCATAACTATTACAGTTTTTCTCAGTCGCTTTGGTGCATTTCTCACAACAGTACTTACATTTGCACAAAAGTTGATGCTTTTCTCAAAACTATTAGTGCAAACTGCAAAACCTAGTAGGTAACCTGCAAAAGCATGTCACTTGCTCAAAATGCATAGTTTATTGCTCAAAAGCAAGTATTCATGTCAATGAAAGTGTCAGTGTCGTCAAAATGAAAATCCTGACACCATTGTTTATGAACAAGACGGTCAAATGGCTTAGTCATGTTTTCATTAGGACAGTTTACTCTGTACATTTTTTACAATGCAAAAAAATCAAGATTTTGGTGACACTTCCTGAAAATGCTCAAGACAGTTTTCACAGCCATTTGAAAACTACAGTAAAGTTAGACATTACTGTATGATCCTTGATCAACATTACTGTCCAAAAATATAAACTTATCCCAATCCTTACCCTTAAACCTACCCCTACCCCAAATTCATACAAATATGTTGATCCAGGAACATCTTGTACTTGGTGAAATCACGCTCACCATGTAGTAAGGTAGCTGAGTACAAGACACTGAATATGTATGTTTCACATTTTTACTGCATATCTTTGCAATTCTAATTTACTGTATTCAAAGCATTGTGCAAACGATTCAAATTAGAAGACATTTTCAGGAAAAAAAAAAAGATTTAAACAGTTTTTTCCAAATTTACCTGACAGGTTTTGACAACTAGTTCAACATTTTTGTATGTAATGACTCAAGCAATGAAATG
>JAUCMS010000052.1:7982991-7999586 GCA_032357445.1 Enteromius radiatus | reverse complement strand
AACAACCATGCCACATTCAAAGTCACTTAAATCACCTTTCTTCCCCGTTCTGAAGCTCGGTTTTAACTGCAGCGGTTCGCCTTGACCATGTCAACATGCCTAAATGCATCGAGTTGCCACCGTGTGATTGGCTGATCAGTAATTTTCGTCAACGAGCAGTTGTGCCTAATAAAGTGGCCGGTGAGTGTATATATTATTTTCACTGATCATTATGGATTTTAAGACCAATTGTGATATATATTTATTTTCACTTTTGATCAATTCAATGCATCCTTGATAAATGAAATGATTTCTATAAACAAATAACTAGACAAACAAAAAAAAAGACTTTTAATAGTATAAAACAATACCTGCTAAAATATTTGCTAGTAACCCATAACAAAAAATCTGAATGGTAACCAAATTTCTATATTATTTTTATTAATTTCTTCTACAGTTTTGTACCGTGACCACACATCCATATAGTACAGTGTAAGAACGTTTCAGAATCTCTTTGGCTTTATTTTTATTTTAGCTACCATGGTTTTATAGTTTATTATAGAAGCAAATTTACAATAGTAAAAGAAAGGGAATACGTTTTCCTTTTGGGAATACACTGCAGCTCCAGACCTTTAACAGAACGCATATTAAGTTAATGTCTATTTATTGCTAATAGTGGTATGCACACAGTTCAGTATAATCCAGTCACAAAATCTGGGAGAGCTGCTGCTTTCATAATGCGGTTTCCTCAGTTTCTGATTCTGTTAAACACATTAGCCTGCACCAGGGTGGCTCGAGAAGTTCGAGAGAGAACTCAAGATTGAAAGGGCTTGTTTAATGTCAGTGCACTGACAGTTTTACTAAACACAAGTGCAGCACATGCTCCTATATAATAGCATGTATATTTTCACATCACTTTTTTTTTTTTTTTTTTGAGAGTTCAGTGCCTGGTCCAAATATAATAATGCCATCCACACCATATTTCATGCAGGTCCACTTCTCCATCCTTCCCAGAGGTTTGAAAATCACTCTGTATTCTCTCCAACCCTACATGCTGCATCTGTCAATAAAATAGAAATGAACAGTGTGATTATAAGGCTGTCTGGACAGGGGCCATATCTAGCGGAAAGGGGGGAAAACAACATATTTTTCCCTCCATCTCGGTCTTTGGCAGGTTTATTTTGGTCAAGCTATGGCTCCATCCACGGTATAAAGCAGCTGGCAGTAGACGAAAAAAAAAAAAAAGAAACAGACCAAGCGTGCTGTTTTCATCACCAGCCCCCAAGCCATCGATCTATCTGAGACATGTACACCCAAACATACAGATGTACAGATGAAAGCTTGCACACCTACACCTATTCCTTCATGAACGCCGGGAAGAGTGACTTTTAATTACCAGAAAGTTCCATATTTGCATGATGAGTCGTAATACGTTTGACACGTCGCAAGCTATACTGATGAAAACCTGTCCTACTTTCCTTCGCCTCCACTCCAAGAAAAATAATCTTTACGAGAGCACTGCTGTTTGGTTAGACCCACTCTATACTGCCTGGGCCTGGGATACGAGAGAGAGCAGAATCAAATGAAAATACTGGATTAATAAAGCGAACCAAAAGAATATGATTCATTTATTTTATTTTCCTGCTAAAAAAAATATTTTAACCATAAAATTAAAATTCTGTCATTGTTTACTCACACTCGTGCCGTTACAAACCTTTATACTCTTGTTTTATCAGTGGGGCATAGAAAAATACATTTTGAATAATCTTCACGTAGTTCTTCAACAAATATATATATATATATATATATATATATATATATATATTTAAATATATTAAGCTCAAAATGGGGTAAAAATACCTAAACCCTAAACAAGGGCCCACAGATCCTCCAAATATGGTCATCCTTTTGTGAGGGACCCCCATCCCAAATATTTTAAATGGGATCTATAAAGCTATTTATTTTTCTGTTTAATTGTTACCTGGTAAAAAGACCTGTGAGTGGGTCGAGGGGATATTATAAATATAATTTAGAACATATTTAGTTTCTTTTGAGTTACATGATTGTGTTATTATTCCACTCATTATAGTAAGGTTTTATTTAATTAAATAATTAGGCATTTTTTTATAATAAATAAATTGTTAACAGTGGACCCTAAACTGGGTTAAAAGAAAAAAAAAAGTAAAAAATAAATTATAATTTACATTTATATTAGTACAAGCTAGAAATGAAAGGAATGGATAATGGATTTTTTTTAATTATTTATTTTTTTTATTTAGGATGAAGTCAAGTAGGATAGAAAGAAATGAGTCGCTTGAAAATGTAAAAGTATTTTTATTTTACTTAATTTATTTCTTTACCATTTATGTATTTATTTATTCCCATGCCATAAATTCACCTGGGTGCACTTTTTACCAACAAGTACATATCACAGCATTTTTCAAAAAAAAAATGAACACTAGAGGCAGTAAAACTCCAACACCTTTTATTCCTTTTCACACAAATTTACAGAGTTTCGATTAATAAAGTGTAATTTTCACACAATTACCTGAACACTATCATGTATTTAATATTAATATTCTGGGATACGGCTGCATCAACAAATGCGTTTTTATATCAGTTTTCCATTTGTCAACACTATCGCTAGGTTTCGGGTTGGATTTGGTGTAAGGCATAGTTCCAACATGATAGAGCATTAACTTTTAACAACAGGCCACGGAACCACTGCAATACATACTCTTAACAGTGTAATAAAATGTACTGAACACAAGTTTTAGCACCACTCAGTAGATATTTCTCATTGAAACTGCAGTGAAACATGCAGTAAGGCACTTAAAACCGGTGTTGCACAAAAAGTGCACAGAGGTACATATTTTTATAAGACCAGGTTGGAAGAAAGAACAACATGAGGCTGAGTAAATAACAGCAGTCTTTCTTTCTGGGAGAACTATAAGTCTGAAGGCCGCTAAACAGGAAGTCGCTCAGCTTGCTGCTTGATTAAGTTATATCGAGCCACATGCGCTCACCCCAGACGCATTTTGGAAGCGTTTGCACGTCCCATGGCGAGGTGAGCTGATCCACTCAGCAGAAGAGAGCTGCTAAAGCAATAATCATCGGAGTAAATACATAAACACACAGGCCAGCTCTGCTAGCGCACGTCAGGTAGGATTTATGCCGGCGGAGTTCTCGGGTGTCCCAGACCACGGTTGAGTTCCCAGCCCGGTGTCAGTTTTTAAAGGAGAGTGTTGGGTAACATTCTCCTTCAAGGCTCAATACCGTTCGACTCTATTAGTTTGGCCACGAATGTTTCTCTGTGTCCGGCGTGAGGAAAAACAAACACACAAGCAAAGGTCCGTATAAACATATCTAAATTTAACAAGTCCTCCCTGTCTCGCTCGAGTTGTTTTCTTCTTTCTTCTCTTTCCTCTGCCCTGCTTTTCTCTTTCACATGCTTTTACAGTGAGGTGCACTGAAAGCGCTCTTTGTTGCTACGGTCTACGGCGTCTGAATAGGGCCAAACAAATGGCCCTGTCCACCGAGCGCCGCAGAAGAGGTTTTGAAAAGAATTCCTCCCCTGACTTCTCCTTCATGAGCCCCACAATGACAGACTACCCTTTTCTTCCCGTGCTCCCACTAATGGATAAGACAATATTTGCAAGAGTGTGAGGTGGGGGTCTGGTTTGCTTGAATATTCAGACTCCGTCCGTGCCAGCCAAACCACCCCCATCCCTCCCTCCCTCCCCGATAAACACTCTGCCCATTTCCCTTTGATTTCCTTCAGGCCTCTTGTTTCCCTGGCGCTCCGTTTGTTTCTCGCTTCTTGGATGCTCCGAATCAAAAAAAAAATCTAAGAAGAAAGACAGAGAGAAAGCAACAGGTGTGAGGTAGCGAGGGACAAGCGCATTAGACGGTGCCCATGAGATTACATCAGTTTTCCTTGGAAGAGAAGCAGATTGTTTGATTTGTTGACGAGATGGAGCGATCTACCTTTTCCCCCAATCCAAACAGAGCCAAAGGGAGCTTTTTGTGCTTCGTGCTCAAGTAAACCTTTGAATGTTAATAAAATGAGCTGTTGAAATGGAAAACGCAAACATACTGATTTAACATAGCTTTTGTGTAAACCACAGAAGCGATTGTTTTACATTTGAAATGGCCTGAGGTTATGAAAATAATTTCAACGGCATAATTAAGTGACATAATTAACACAATCGTTTTGGGTAAACTGTGAAAAGTTTCACTAGAAGAATGGCTAAACAGTGCATTCATTATAGCTGACAGTGGAGTTGTGCAATATGATTCAAATTGTAGAATTCTGTCATCATTTTCTGTTTTTAAATGAATGTCCAGGCTGCTCCTTTCCATACAAAGAACGTCCAAAAATTATTGAATCGTTTAAAAAAAAAAAATAAATAAATAAATAAATAAATGAATGTTCCAAAGTCTTTTGAAGTTGTATAATTTGTGTTTGCATTTACTGACTCTAAAAATGGCATGTTGGGTAACCGTCAACACATTTCCCCTATACCTAGAATATTGTGAATACACAGATTAATTGTTATTAATAATGTTTCACGAGTTCGCACTTCCTTATGATAAACAATAAAAGCGTATTTGGCGTGCTGTCCAGGGGGCGAGCCTGAAGGTCGGCAAACACCAAGCCCTAGTTGATTGAACCCTAGCGAGGGCTGAGCTCGGCGTCCGGCTCAATCTCTGCTTGCCCCCCCCCATAGGAAGGCGTGGAATGAGGTGGAGAAAGGGGTGGAGGGAATGAGATAAGGAAGGTAGGGAGCGAGTTATATTTAAGGGAAAGGCTTATGATTTTAATTTAATTTCATTTCATTTCATTTCATTTCATTTCATTTCATTATTTTTTTGCACGTTGCTTTATATTTCTACATGATTTTGATTAAACATAAATCAAAAATATAGAAAAATAACAATAACAATAAATTATTATGCCATAAGGATTAAGCTTTTTATTTGTAGAATATTCATTATTCAATTATTCTATTAAGTTAGGACAGTTGTATCACAGTGAGCAATACTACTTGTTCACTTCCAAATAAAATAATAATAATAATTAAAATAATATAATAAATGCATACTGACCGACACACAGATAGATCACAATTAACCCTCAGTTTAGAAAGATGTAATATTGAGTAGAATTTTAATTTTGTCAACTATCCTATGATTTTATCTGCAAAAAAATCTCTATCACATTATCTTTCAAAGTTTTCATCTTTGTCTTTTTCGCTTTATTTAGACAGGTCCGAGCTACTAATTGTCATTCCAATGTTTTTACAGCTGATAGAGGGAAAAAGAGAATTCCAGTAGATAGAAAACTCCTCGCTCTGTGAGTCAACGTGGCATAATGACAAAGAGAAACAGAGGCTCAGATCATTGTGGTTTAAATGGTTGTATTGGATGTTTGCCAGTTGCTTTCAGTCTCCAAACAGACTTGTGGTCTCCACACACACACACACATACGCAGGAGGATATATTTAGTTCACTGAGCAGATTTGTTATGATCCAAGTCATTCATGACAACTGCATAATTTATGTTTCTATTAAATACAGAATCAAACTGATATGTCATTATCAGTATTACACACATTGATCAGAGGACACCCTGACCTGGGCAAGTCGTCATCTACTCACCAATCACCTGAAACAGCCTTGCATCATGACGGTGACATGATGGCAACCACTCACATTTTCTTTGGAGAAGGTAAGAAGAATTATTCTGTAGATGATTCAAACCAAGAGGACAGATGTTTAGCATCACTTGACTTTTTCCATTTTGTCAAAGTTTGGTCACAAGCTGCTGTCAAAGGAGGGTGTTTTTTTATCATAATGAATGTGAAGTTTGTCTGTTTTTATGCCGTCTTCAGTGTTTCTCTGTTATTTATATGGTCTGGGTTGAGAGTTAATGAACTGTGAATTGTATGTCTTGCACATTCTTTCATTTTCCAGGAAATGGCTCATCTTTGCTTTTCAATACTGTTAATATGCTTTAAGAATGACTGGGACGATCAACAAACAAGCGCTGTCAGAAAGAAGAGCTATTTTCAGCTTGCTGAATTTGAAAGGAAAGTTTTTCTTAGCAAACATGAGAAGGATGTTATTTTCTACAAATGGTCATTAGGACGTGTGTTCTGCCGTCAACACTGGGCCACAAAATATAGCACAAGAAAATAGCTACTAACTTTCTAAGGTTGTTGTGTAGGAGTGTTCAGTGTTGGAATTGCTATTGCATTGAATGCAGAGCCGGTGGAGACTTATTAACCTTCATGTTGTGTTCTGGTCATTTTGACCCGGAGAGTTTTTTTTTTCTTCCCTTCAAAAATGCTAGTTAAGATTTTCACAATAGACTAACACTTTGGCTCAAAAAAGGGTATAAAAATGTTTTGGGTTTTTTTTGCAGCAAAATATATTTTTAGTACTTACGCTAATTACACACATTGTTCCTGGTCAAAAATGACTGCCCTGCAAAACGGTGTTCATTATTTAAATTTTAAAGTACATTTTAAGAACAGCACGTTGTTTATGTTGTCAGTTCCCTACAAATGAACTGGATCTAGGATTTTTTTGTCCCTAAAATAGAAAAGGGTTAAGCCTAAGAGATTTCTTAAGCTGTAATGCAAATAAACAAATAAGTAAAAACTGATTGATTCTTTTCTAGTGATTAAATATATATTTAAAGTCTCTGTCTCTCACTCACTCTCCTTCTGTGCCCCCCTCCCCCCACACACACCCGGCCTCTGTCACATAGAGGGTTAGAACTATTTTACCAAAAGAATCCACATTAAAATCAAAATATTCGGCTTCCTGTTGGTCGTAGTTAATGACTGTAAATTTGAAAGTCGTCCGAATTTTTTTGACCAATATATGTACAGCGTTTGGTGTCTGTAGCTAAAACAGAACCCCCTCACTTTTGACAAAAAATGCTGCTATTAAGTGCATCCTCCATGCCCTTCTATAAGCTTTTGCCAGTGTCTATCTATAATAAATACTGATGTGTGTGTTGAGTTTCATGCAATTCTACCCATGTTATCTGCCTCAAAATCACTGGAAAAGAATCTTCAAGTTTGACATGTTGCCATGGGAACAATATTTTAGCTATCAATTTTCCCTCAACAGTTTTGCATCGGTTTTGTCAGTATTCTGATTAAGCAAATTGAGTAAAAATAAGATGCTGAATTCAAAGCATTTTGAAAACGACACACTTCCTGCTGCCAGTTGGTGGCGCTATACCTTTGACTCTTAATATTCACATCTATGCGATCGGCATCATACAGCGAACAAACCCATGAAGCCTGATCAAAATCAAATAATGTATATGGGTGTTATTAGACACTTCCTGTTTCTCATTTTTTTCATAACTTCATCGCTGTGCCACGGGCAAACCGTTCGAGATATAAAAAAATCCCTTCGCAATTTAGCTTCCCCAATGTCTTGAGATCAGTTACACTGAGTTTCGAGGCAAACGTTTGGAAAACCTCAGAGGAGTATTTCAAATTCCATGCACTTTTTAAACAGCCCTGAATAGCAGACTTCCTGTTGGGCGGAGCACTGACTGTCAGCGCGAAATGTTGTTTGGCTCAATGTGTACTGAGTTTCATACGAATACGTGCAAGTACGTGTGAGCTATACATCTTGTTTTCCAGCTGTATTCCAGGGGGCGCCATAGAGCCCCTGTGCCATGCCCAGGTCCCAGCCTCTGTGGAGTCCTGATGACCGCGGTTTCCAACATGTGTGCCAATTTTCAAGAGTTTTTGAGCATGTTAAGGTGCCCAAATGGCCGTGAATAGTAATGTCAATGACAGAATCATGTGATGAGTGATGTTATGTTGTCTGAGGGCCCAAAAACTACAGACAGCCAACAAAGGTCTTCGGCCTTGTCCTTTATGAACAGAGATGTCTTCAGTTTCTCTGAATCTTTTGATTATGTTATGCTGTAGATGATGAGATTTGCAAAAAATTGCACTCTTTCACAGATTGAGGAGTCTCTGTCCATCTTTACTTCTGAGAGACTCTGCCTCTCAAAGACAGCCCTTTTTATAGCTAATCATGTTACAGACCTGATGTCAATTAACTTAATTAGTTGCTAGATGTTTCCCAGCTGAATCTTTACAAAAGTGTGTGCATTTCAGCCCTTTGTTGCCCCCTGTGCCATCTTTTTTGAGACCCTGTAGCAGGCATCAAATTTGAAATGGGTTCAATTAGTGGATAAAAAAAATTACAATTTCTCTGTTTAAACATTGGTTATGTTCTACTGTGAATAAAATATTGGTTCATATGTCTTTTAGTTTTCATTTTATTAAAATTTTAAAAACGCCAATTTTAAGTATTGGGGTCTATAAGAGATTTTCAGAAACTCAAATTATTTTATATTGCATATTTTACAAAAGATCTCAACAGTGTCTCATACTGTGCTCAGATTTTCCAAGAAACTAATAGTCAAATACTTCAAATAGTCTTGAGCAACATCTGACTAATAATGTTTTCTGTTCAGAAATGCAACAGACAACCCACTCATGAATGTTTGAGAACATATTATACAGTGGAAATAAAAATCTGTCCTTCAGATTTGCCTCATTAAACTCCATATAAAATGAACACCTTGTCCTGAAAGTGGCCGTTTTATCCCATAATTCAAAGGGCTTTAAGGTTCCATTTTCCATTGATCTACAGCACCTCTACATCTTATCTGCCTTTAGCTTTAGTCAGTGGGAGGAACGGTCTTGTAAAATAGTGGTATTAATTTAGTTTATCTTGTTTTGCAGCAGATCCGGAGATGAGATTACAGTGCCAGAGCTGCAGCTTTGTGTGAATGTTTGTGTCTGTGGGCGGAGGAAGGAAAATTTCCTCTCACACTTTAATTCTCATTCAGCCCCAATTACCATGATTCGGCATCTCTGCCTTTCCTGAGACAAGCAAGGAACCTTTTTTGTGGGGAATTCTTAGTTTTGTGAATTGAAAAAGTGCTGAGAGATAAAGACTAGGTGTTAGAAAAGAATACAATTAATAAATGCACAATGCTTTCAATGTCTTATATTGTTTTGTCCTCAATGGTTGCATGCAACATTCAAAGATCGCTGCCAGTGTAGTCCAATGTAACATGAATTGGATTAAATAATATTATTGTGGCTGAAATCGAACAAAATCTTTCAGAATCAGTACAAGAAACAATACAAAAAATTGAGGAACAACTTAAACATTGCACCATTTAAGTGATGTTTTGACACACGACACAAGAGAACCAATAGCAATAGGAACCAAGGAGCCATTTTTGTAGTCCATACAAGATTGTAATCCATTTTCAGTGGATCTTACATTTCAGTCTATTTCTTGCAAAAAAAAAAAAAAGCTATTGTATGACTTCAGAGGACAAGGAAGATTGTGCACAAGTAATATTTCCTGATGCTTTATGGTGTTTCTTTGTCATTTTGAAGCACAAGAACCTGCATTTTTATTCATTTCCATTGTATGGAAAAGAGCAGCATGAGCATTCTTTAAAATCTCTCCTTTTATGTTCTACCAAAGAAAGACATGATGGTGAGTGAATGATAACAGACTGTTTATTTATGGTAGCCACTGACTTCCATAGTATATGGGGGAAGAAAGTCAATGGCGACCGACAACTGTTCAGTTATTAACGTTCAGAAAATCTTTATGATCTTTAACTGTCCTGTGTTCAACAAAAGAAAGAAACTCATAGAGGTTTGGAACAAGTGGAGGATAAGTCCGATTTCTTTGCATTTTGGGGTGAGCTATCCCTTTAAGTGCATCAGAAGCACAATCATTAAACTGCGAACGATTGCAAGTGAGCGTAGCGAGACGGAGAGGAGGTCTGATCACCAGGGCTTCCACCCTGCCATGACTCCTATGCAGTCAAAGTGATTTGACATGAGAAACTCCGGAGTCTGTGGGGGGAACCGCAACCGCTCTGCATATCTGATCAGAAAATCGGCAAGACTGGAGGAATGGAAAGTGAGAGAGAGAATGAAAACCCAAGCGATGTGTGTGTGTGTGTGTGTGTGTGTGGTGTTCCTGTTACCTCAGCAGTCCTTGCTCTGCCTCTCGCCTCAAGTCAAATCCACTCCAGCCAGACTGCAGGGTTCTGGATAACTGCAGGCGATATCTTAGGCTGTCTGTCCTTCTGCCTGTCTGGCTGTCTGTCCATCTCGTCTGGCCGTCTGCCCGTCTGAGACTGACTCCCGAACAGCAGCGAGACACGCAGTGCCAGTGAGCGTACTTTACCACGGGGCAAATCCTCACCCCTGTCCATCTGCAGAATTAACAAGACGAACTGCCTCCCCATCACAAACACAAAACCCTGCTCCTCTGTGACAGCTCCACGCTGCTCTGCATGCCAAGCCGGTCCTGGATGGTGTACGGATGAACAGATGGGCGCTAAAGCCAGAGGAGACGCAGTCACTTTGGGATATGACAGCTCAGAACGCTTGTTGCTGCAACTTTAGAAACTGTATATAAGCAAACAGTGACACTGTAGAGGAAGTTAGTGGCAAGGCTGGTAAAGGGATATGAATGTTATGCTGCCATGTATTCTTCCTCGTGTCTTTCTTTCATGGTGCACAAAAGAAGATGTTTAGCAGAATTTGTAGGATGGCAGGCAATGTGAATGAACACTGTGAAAAAATGACCAAAAAACACTAAAAAGCAGGATTGTTTGAGTTATCTTAAGTCATAACATTGCATCAGAATTCAGATAACTTTTAAAATCACTTTTAAATATTATATACTTTTCATCTTATATTTTATTGAATACTATTTTATATGTAATTTAATATATAATTTTAATTTTGAATATATATTGTAGGTTTGTGTGTACATTTTTATTATGCAAATGTATTGTATGTGCATGGATTATTTTATTATATATATATATATATGTAATTTTATAGGCACACACATACGCGTGTGTGTATATATATAAAATAAATCATATGAATGCATCTTATTTATAATTAATTTTATATTCATTATTTATTATTCAATTAGAATAGATTACATTATAGATTAGATTACAATTACTACTTTTTACCTGATTTCTTTCTTAAAAAAATAAAAAACAATCAGGACTATTTTCATCTACTAAGAGCCGTACTATATTATTTTAAAACGCATATACATAAACCCATTAAATAGCAATCATCATAACACAAATGCTTCAACCAAGCTGACTCTTCCTGAGGCAGTGTAAATTGTGGTTTATATTTTAGTCCTGTAAAAAAATAAGGATGGGCAACGAGACACACCATGCAATTACCTTAAACTGTCCTCCCTTCCTAAATGATCCGACTCCAGGAATTCTTTCCCGTGGCTGTTGTTTGACTAGGATGAGTGGGTTTGTTATGGCTCAGATACACCTGCTTTAGTGTATACTTAGACTGTCAGAGACCCGCCCTGGGACTAGAACGCTTCCACACGCTCCTGTCAGCGGAGAATTACGGCGCCTCTGCTGCTATTTTCACTATATTTTCACTCCTGGCACGTCTGCAATGCTGCCTGTCGGTCGTATGGTTATTGCCATACAAAAGTGCATGTTAAATGTATGTTTTGTGGGCCCTCGGACTATGAATTTTAAATGAGACAATGTTTTTCTTGTTGGGTTCGACTTGTAGGGGTTTGTTTCGCTGCTGAAAGGCTGCATGAATGCATGAGGCTCTGTGCGTGTGACCTCTGGGTCAAAGGTTACCATGGTAATCAGGTCAGAGGGGATGTGGCTTCAATTTTCCACTTGCAAAAGGGCCGAGGCGGTGTCCATCTGTCATACAAACCATACACACATTCACACGGACACTACTGTGTTCTTTCACACACACACACACACATGCAGATCTGACTTCCACTGAAGGCAAAAGGTAAACATCTGAGTAAACAGCTTAACTGCATGTATTTTATCTATTAAATGAATATGATCTGTAAAAAAAAAAACATGAGATAAATGATCAATATAAACTGATTTTCGTATAATTTTAAATGTAACGTAATATATAAAGATAAATCTAACTAAATAATTTGTTTGTATGTGTGTATATATATATATATATATATATAGTACAATATAAAAATAAAATATGAACTATAACTGTATTATATTTACTGTATTTATATGATTTACAATTATAAAACTTTATTATTTATTGTTTGTGCCATTAAGTAACTTGACACTAAATTAAACAAGTAATTAAGTATCAAATATAAATAATTGTATTATATTTGTATATTTTTAAGAGTTCCCTTAAGTAACTTGATACTAAATTAAACAACTAATTGGATATTAAATATGACTAATATATTATAAATGACTTTTACATTTGACATACAAAGATAAATTCCCAAAATAACTTAATATTGATCATATTTAAATAATAATTTGAATATTTAATTTTACATACAGTATATATTATATATATATATTATACTGTAATACAAGTACGAGTCCCCATAAGCACTAAAGTACATAATGAATTGAATATTGAATTATTAAATATTAGTTTTAAAATTATTTAATATTTTGCATATATGATCTAAAAATAAATAAATAAATAATCCCTAAAGTAACTGAACAATAATTAATAAAATAATAAATTATAATAAATGAATAAATCATACCAGTTTAAATAACTTTTTTTTTTTATTATTATTATTATATAATTGTATTATTTGAAATCACAGTTTGTAGTTTCAGTGCTGACAACCTATGCAGCTGCATGGAACTCTGGGATTGCCCAATGTTTCTGCTTGGGCCGGACAGGTGCATCAAAAACAGTCTGTGCATACGAACACATATGTGCATACGCTCTCTGGCACAACGTGAAATATAAGCTGATGTGGGAAAAGTGCTACTGTGACAGAGAGACCTGTTTAGAATTGCTAATAGAACATCAGGCCATTTCAAAGGCTTGTCTGCATTCTCTCACATCCCGTTCCATCGCAGAATGAGCACCCAATCAGATAGCAAAGCCCTGCTTGATTCTGTGGAGGAAACATTAGCGCTGAGCAATGATATGGATTTCTCTGAGCACCGGCGCCAGATAGGAGTCCGCTTTAATCTTCCACCCTGGATTCAGATTTCTGTTCCAGATGCCTCTCTCACGCTCACACACTCACTCTGTGTCTCCCTATAGCTTTAGAGCTAAAGTCATTTGCAGGCTTGTGATTGGCCGAAAGCGCAGAGGTCAGCAGTGGTGTCTCTCCTGTTGAACAAACACCTGTGTGTACTTCGCGAACGGCTTTCGCATTCTGAAACTAAAACCTCAAGTACTTGTGAGTACACATAACTGGTCCCCGATCTATATGTAAAGCGATAGCCAACAGTTTATCACAATAACTTTAGAAAGACTGTATTAAACCTTTATATTTTCTGAACGAAGGAATCTGATATTTTACTGTTTAAATAGCAGGGGATGCTGTGATGGTTGCAAACTAACATGCATTATTTCTTTAACCATGATAATATAATCATACCATTCTCAAACACGGCAACATGGCAGAGTATTATTATTATTATTATTAATTTATTTACCTTTTTTTGTACAGTTAATTAACTTACTTTCAGGCTGTCAAAGATGTATGTGACTTTTTTTATCACAGAACTGTAAAGTTAAAATCGTGGTCCTTGGTGATTCTTAAAATGCAATTCAACATCTATCATTTGTTTAATAATAATAATAAACATATGAGCAAACAATAAAAAAATTAATAAATATTAATTTATTTGTTATATATTTCCATTATTCCTGACTTTTATTATTATTATTATTATTATTATTATTTTGTGCACATTTCATACACTATTGCACTATTATTATTTTATTAGAATTTATTTCAGTTTATTCTGTCTTTATTTATTAGTTATTTATTAATTTAACAGAACATGAAAATACACATATCACTGCATTTTTTACTACGTGTCATAGCAATATTTCAAATAAATGAATAAATCCAATTTTTATTCACTTTGATTCATTTAATTTTCCTTATTTATTAGTTTTTTGTTCATTTGATCGAACATAAAAATGCACATATTGCATATTACACTATTATTAGAGTTTATTTTATATTATTTAGCCTTTATAAAATAATTCAGATTTTTATTCATTGTATATTTAAATAATTAAAGGTAAAAATAATGAATTAATTATTTTTATTTGTTATATATTTACATTATTTCTGACTCATTATTATTATTATTATGTCATAATTTATTTTATTTAATCTTTATTTATTCATTTGATAAAACATAAAAAATACACATATTACCCCATTGTCTTTTTATTATGTGTCATAGCAATATTTAAAATAAATGAATAAATCAGATTTGAATTCATTATACAATTAAATTCCCAAATGTTACATTTGTGGTCTAAACACATAAATAAATAAACTATTTCCATTATATATTTAACTACATATATTTAACTAACTATACTAACCAGCTGCACTAGCTGCTGAATTAACATGCAAATGAGCTACACCTAATTAGCTGTCAGCTTTTGGAGATTAAAAAGTATTAAATAAAAAAGTAAAATAGTAGTACATGCAGATATTCTCATAGGCTTTAAAATGGATATCCACCATATGTGAATATCCAACGCTAGCTACTCCTCAATGCATGAACGCCCTCATCAGTCTCTCTTGTTCTAGAATTGAAAAGACTCACTCGCTGAGACAAGGCCTATAGCGAGGGTCATTGTGTTTGTGTGGATGGTGAGAAGCATGGTGGTCCTGGCCCACAGACAATGGGTCCCATCCTATTAGCGTTGTGTAAGGAGGCCTGCTGGGAGAGGACATGCTGAATTAGCCCCACCATGTTCACCTCATCTGTCACTGCTGCCAGGCCATACGGCATGCAGGACACAGTTGTAAAGTGACAATAGATATTACTAAAGTCTTTTGTCAACCACCAGAGATTGACAGGGGTGCGCTCCGGAGCCAAGCGGCCGGATGTTTGCTCAATAGCAAATTAAAATGTTTCAGATGGTAAGCGTTAGTGACTTCGCGCTCATTTTATATTGTGCATCTTAGTCGTCCCTTTACTGGTGCACAGTTATTTTCAATTCATTTGACACTTTTTGATTCATGTCTTTTTCATTTTTAATGCTAATAGTCAGCTAGCATAGCTTTTAACACTTCTAGCTTGGGGTGAGAAAGAAACAAGAAAAACTGTCTTGTGTTTGCAGTTCTGAAACCCACTTCCAACATTTCACAGCTTTATACGATGCTAATCATGATCTGTTGAGTGCACCTGGGGGTCAAAAGTATTCAGCGATTCACCGTCCGATAAAATTGTCTCCAGAGGTGGCAGTGCCAGAAAGACGTCCTTTGAAGGCTGTGCGATAATCATCCAATTAGATATAATTGGTTAGGTGTTCACCCTCTAAATTAGGTTCCTTAACAAGACACCACCACTCAATTTTCCGGGCAACTGGGAAAATAGCGACAACAGTGTATTAGCTAGTCTACATCGGTGTAGCACACCACCTGAAAGTCCTGTAACAGTTCTAATTAAAACAAAACATCTGAGTAAACACACACAAACATAAACACACGCACACACCAGGGGGAGGTGAAGCTGAAAGTTCATGGATCCAATGTTTGCTTTCCTGAGATTGAATATTTAACGAAGTGTGTGGTTAAACAGTAACATAACGCTCCCGCATTGACAGGCTCATAAATTTTTAACCTCTCAGGCTGAGATTCCACTGTGTTGTCTGAAATTGGTTTTGCATAAAGAATTAGGACATGACATGAAAGCTGGGAATTGAAAAATTGATCAAAAGTCCAAATGGATGTGTCTTGCCTTCCTTCATCTCACACTTTGGGTAACGATGACATTTGCGACAACACTGCGTAGCTTGTTGTCTTTTTTATTGTCTTTTGTCGCTGTCCATGTCTCCTGGGCCGACGATCACCCATCAACAACGCTTCATATGTTTCTGTCCCTTTATCATATCACACTTTCACTCCCTCTTTATCTCGATCTATTTTCACATTCACAGACATCCCTCTATCCACCAGACATGTTATCAGAGTGATTACATAAAGACAACCAGTTGCTGCGGAATGTGTGTACCTGGGTTTTTATCTCAGTTTACTAAAACTGCAATGAGAATGCATTCTCTAAATCACTCATCCTATGCAGGGTTACAGGGAAGCCTATACGAATGCAGGGAAACCCATTGAATGCCAGTCCATTTGTGAGCATTGGAAGAACATGCAAATTCTACACCGAGAGATTAGAGTTCAGCTGTGACTCAAACCGGAGATCTTCTTGCTGCTAGGTAACTCGTTAATAGGTTTGTGTGGCTGAATATACAGTGACTGTTGATGATGCAACTAACTTGAGCAAAGTTCAACTTCATGCACTTGAGCTGACTATCAAGAACATCGGCGTTCATATGATATGCCCTCTTATACGGTTGGATACTGGTATTTACAGGGACTTGCCGACCTTCAGAGTTGTGAGAGTACAGTAAGGAAACATGTATGAGGAGTGCTGAGCTTAGATGATCTTCATCGGAGACCAGAACACCTAGATGAGCTCCGTGGACAGATCACCGGATCCAGATGCACACACATAC
>JAUCMS010000052.1:7950640-7967011 GCA_032357445.1 Enteromius radiatus | reverse complement strand
TGTGTGTTTTAATATAAACATAATAAATAAACACAGCATAAACGCATATATTATGTTAAGAAAAACTTTTATTTTGGTTGCGATTAATCGCGATTAATCATTGCCCAGCACTAATATATATATATATATATATAAATGTTACTGGGATTTTTAAGGTATATTTTTATCCAAGTTCCAACCCTGTCACACAAATTGAATGAATAAATAAACAAATAATGCATTAAACTACAACTGCATTATGTGTGTGTGTGTGTGTGTATACACACACACATACATACACAGTAGTCAACATTTAAAATGGATCAAAGCCTTTCATCAAAGTTGTTCTAAAATCAAAACAATACCAACTTTTTTTGATCCACTTCAAATGTTGACTATCTATCTACCTCTCTATACATATGTATATGTATGCACACACCCACGCAGGGTAACATTACAAACTGGGTATCGCTGTAATTAACTGTTTATGATCAATCACTGCAATACACATAACATGAATTAACATATTATGTAGAATTATTATGCATAATGCAATTGTTGAAGTTGCAAACACTCCTAACCTTATGTCAAAACACTGTCAATCGTCCCTCCACGTTGCATGGTTTTTACTGATGCATGCTCTATGGTATGTAATAACCTGCTGATTCGAGGTACACAGACACAGCGAGTGGATCTATGAGAAGGATGTCGTGTCTTGTGTGCTCTCAGCGGTGGATTGATTAGCAGGGCCGGCCCTGTTTGTCAAGGTAATGAGGTGAAGGTGAGGGGACACCCAGGGAGCGCGCTCCACCACCTCAGGGGACCCGAGAGGAGCTCAGCCCCACCTGCAACTGATTAGCTGCCAAACCCAAAGAAAACACATGCTGATGAGGACGGGGGGCTGGGCCGGCCTGCCCTCCCCCACCAACAGTGTTCTATGGAGAAATGTGGGGGCCTGGGCGAAGTCTAAGAACAAACATAGCACAACAATTCTTAAACAAGGCTGTTAATTGACTTAGCGGCAGTCAAATATGCTAGCTCTGTTCTGTGAAAAATATGTGTTGCCAGAAATTCACTGTAATATTAATATTGGTATATTGGTGCCATTTACTTATTACCATATATTTCATTAAGTAATGTTAAATAACAACTTGAGCTTCTAAGATCTGCTTTTTTACTTTCAGTTGTACTAATAACTACACTAATAATACAAGTGGTAAAACAGAAAGCACAATTAAGAGTTTAATGGCCCATCCAATAAATGCTTCTACATAAATGGTGCACAACTTCATACACACAAAACAGCTTTAGTCTAACACACCACACAAAAATAAACTAATTTACAGGGAATGCTAAACAAAACACCATCATTTACAATATATTACTGGTAACAAATGGGACATCTTCCTTTTACTCTTTTTCACTGTAAAGTATTTGATCATCTAGATTTCAATTGCAAAAAGCATATATTTTACAGCACTTTCCAGTAAAACTATTAATGCAAAGTTAAACCATTTACATGTTTCCATTGCAACCTGTAGTTAACCAATTCCTACAGCATTACTTTTTTACAGTTTATATTTTGCCTTAGATGGCTTATCCAAAGCATACAGCCGATTCAACTGACAGTTGATTTCATTGTTAGCATGTTGCTAAGCTAAGTATGCTGCACAAATATGGCAAGAAATGCATACTTTTTTTTTAAATGCATTTATTATGTAAGGAATGATTATCCTCCTTATTCCATGGTAATTTGACAAGTTATAGACAAGTTAAATGTCCTTGTATTGCTCTTTGCAGCACAATATTTGGCTAGAAGGGTAAAAATGATGGTTCTTTCGTCCGTTACAGCTCCTTAGTGCTAACATTCTGCCCACTTCAATTCAGACACAATCAATCAGTGTTTAGTTACTTCAAAAATAGTGAGTTTACCACCTCGTTGCTGAGAAATATGATTTTACGATCTAGTATCTCTAGGCCATTTTATTAATAACAGTCACCGGGGCAGCGTTGACAAATTTGTTTGTTTGTGTGTGTGTGCAGGGCAATCTGCGATCTCTCTCTCTCTCTCTCAATGATTCTCAGTGGCGCTGATGGATACCTGCCAGCCAATCAGAATCGAGCATTCAGACAGACTATTGAAGAACTACAAAAGTATCGAAAGTGTGACTTTTCATTATTACTATCTGTTTTTTTTTTATTTTTTATTTTTTATTTTAATTTTTGCAATGCATTCTGGGATGCATGTTTTTGGAATACAAGAAAGCATCAGTTCTTTAGTGAATAGCCTCAGTGTGCACAGCATTTGGTTTAATGTTGCCAAGCAGGCAACTCACTCCGTTTTGGACCAGAGCTGTTTTGGTATAGAGGAGAAAACACATGTTCTCTCACACACTGACAGACAGCTACAGACAGCTTAATTGTCTCAATAGTGTCTCCTCTTGACCTGGGGTAAATCAGGTATAAGACAGCTAGCCCTGAAGAAGAATTTTCACATGCTCTCTGTCACTCAATAACCGCAGCATGAGCCATAAATCTGAGTTTAGAAGCAGTTCACAGTGAATCATTACCTGTCCACTGAGCAGCCCGCATTAATGGCTGACTCTCTCTCTCATATCTTAACACCTTCCCACTCAGAATCCAGATAGATGTTTTCTCTGGGCTAGAGTGTGTTAAAGTGTGTGGTACTGGGCAAATACACATCCTGCTCTATTAATCTGTCTGAAAGTCTTAATGAAACGTAAACATCCCTGATAAGATTCCTGCAGATGTAATCACACTGTGTATCCAATCAATACATACTATGCTAATGGATGTCACACACAGACAGTGTTTCATTAACATGCTCAATGCCATTAGGATTCCTATATTGAGAGGTGATTACTGGAAACAAGATTACTTGAGCTGTTACTGCTAAGTGAAAATTGGAAAACTAATAATTACACCTTGAGGGAATGTTGCAGGTTTACAACAAATTAAGCTGTATCCACGTCAATTATGGAAGTCATTATTAGCCTATAGAAAATAATATTAACTTGTCCCTTAATTAAATAAGTAGAGATATTGCATTTACAGTAAGGTATACCCTGGTGGTCAAATTGTTTCATAATTAAAAGAAGAAAAAGAAAAATCAGGGCTGCGTTTATTTAACTGTAATATTGTGAAATATTTCTACAAAAATGTTTTCTACATGTGAATATATTTTCAGATTTATTGATTTATTTTCAGAATTTTTTTCCATTTATTTCTGTAACGTAAAGCTGAATTTTCAGTCTTCCAGTCTTCATTGTCACATGATAGAATTTGTTAACATTGCTAAATAGAGAAAGTAATAATAAATAAATAAATATTTCAATGATTTTATCATTACATCTATCTGTTTAAATCTCTGGAGGCATAGAGACCCGTATAGTATAGATTACCGTCCTTTGTTTTGACTCATATTAAAAGGGAAATATATACGTAACTAAAAAGACCATTTTAGAGTCAAAATGTATTATTCTTTTTCAGAAAATAGCTTTTAAACATTACATTGTGCCACAAACACTGTAAATAGACTTTTAATTGCATTAACTTTTAGATTTGGATATTATAACCAGAAAACATTTGAACAGATTGCATAAAAGTACAAAAGTAATCCGCGTAGAGCTCCACATTGTACTAATGGAGTACTATTTGAAAGACTCTCTTACTTGTAGAAAATTAATTCCCATCTGAAGCTTCATAATCCACGCTTCAGAAATAATAATAAGCACACAAAGAATCCTTAGGCCCGATACACGAGAAGGCGTGTTATTCTGGCTGATGGCCACCGGCCACCATCTCAGCTCTTTCTAAAAGACTCATTCAATGGTGATTTGAAAATTAACTTTCGAACAGATGCACTAATTCCATTTGTACTCTGGAATGCCCGGGCACTATGTAACCCAAGCCTGGCCGGAGCTGGGATAGAGCCAGGGTAAAAGGTTACGCTCCAACTGCTGGAGACTAGAGTGTGCTCTATCTTCCTGTTAATCAATATGGCTGGGGGAATAATGGACATAATCAGTGAAAGCGATTCTACTTTTCATCTGCCCGCGTTTGCCACAAGCCTCAGAGGGCACACCTGTTCCTAAATCCCTGCGAGTTTCCCTAAAGAAAAGAGTAAAATAATTATCGCGATATCGGAGCTCAAAGAGAAGAAAAACAAACCGGCGCAACAGGTTTTCGGGTTTGTGATGTCCCATAACGTCATCGCAGCTTTGTAATGGAAATCATTAAACAGTTGTAGCAGAGGAAACGGCTTTATACATATTAAATTTAGGTAAATGTAATTACTCCTGATGGACGTATGGGCCTTTTAAGGCAGCGAACAATAGTTCAAAGAGATCGCATGGAAAATCTGTTAAAAAAACTCTTTTTGTAGCTATTGAACATGAAAGTATTTGTGAAGGAGCTCTTTAATCATTTGTTTTACACTCTCTAATTTTTCTATTACATTGCGTTTCCTTTAAGACGGCCTGTGATAATGAGTTGGGGGAAGGGGTTGCTTGTCCGCTGCCACTGTTTAACAAACTGCTTTGCTTGTTCTTGAGTTTGCAGTAATTACATCCTCTGCAGGAGCTCCACGCATCCACACCTCCATTAAAACATCAGCTCCCCACTCCACCAGCAGGACAACCCCCCGCCGGGCCCTATCATTCACAAATTAACCCCAATACATTAGGGGGCCCAATGACATGGGCTCTTGTTGTATTTGATATATATATATATATATATATATATAGTATCTATGCAGAGTTTCATAAAATAATAGACGGAAATAATGAGGCTCGTAGAGTAAACATTTGCTGGTGAAATTGCAGTTGGACCCAAAGCCACCAACGGTTGAATTTCAATATAAATATGGATTGTTAAGAAGCAGTGTGGCACGCTGTAACCTACAAAAAAACTATTTTAACAAGTCACTTATGAATACTGCGCATGCATGTTTATGGTCACGTGTTTATATGGACCTTTAAAAAGTGATTTGCCACACAACAGTTATGCAGTTATGTTTCGGTGAAATGCTAAAAGCTCAAAATAAATGGTTTTGGATTTATATTTTACAGTTTGAGCAGGTGAATCACCTGAAATGTATACTTTAACCTTGCATTTGTATAAATCTGTATCAAAAATCTCACTGTGTAATAATTTTTTATCATGTATTGCAAATAAATAAATAAAATTTTACAGCACTGCATCTTTATAATGCAAATTATTTTACGTGGTTGTCAAGGTATTAAAATAATAGGGTAAAAAAAAAAACATTTTATTTACTAGAAGAAAAAAAAACAGTAATAATAATAACAACAGTTGATTGTCTGATATCCTTTTGAAAATAGTTTTGCACCCACTTTCCCCTAATAAAGCACATCTATAGACTTTTTGTAAACAAAGACATCAAATAACATAAAACCATACATTAGAGATTCTCTGCAGACGCTAATTGTATTTATTACATTTGTTTTATGCGCGATCTGCCTCCTTCAGGCACAAACGCGTATCTTTGATCTAATTTGTGTTCCTTTTCAAAAACAACGTTCTTGAACAACGACCCGCCCTCGCCGCTTTGTGATTGGCGATCGGCGCATGGGGGGCGTGTCCGCTCGGCTGTCTTTTATACTCGGTGCGTCCTACTCCACGGCACTGATTTGTATGAGAAAGGCTCTCGAGAACGGAACGAATGTAGAAAACGCGTTTACACCGGGAGTGTTTTTGTAAGCGGAGAAGTTTAGACTATTGAAACGCGGTTTTATTTTGGAGCGAGTCGTTGGAGCGGGAACAAGGAAAGGACATACGAGAGGCTTGCATTTATTCCCTCAGCCATTTTGCCTGCGCCCGGCCGAGGGCTATTTATTCTCGGTATGCAACCCAACCGCGAGTCCGTGCCAAACAAGTGAAGCGGAGATGGGTCTGCTCTTCAAGATCTGAACTGAACTGTTTCCAGCGCTCGCTGCATTGCTCGTGTTGACAGGGGAAGAGAAGAATGGAGTGCTACCTGTTGGGGATTTACCTGTTCCTCGCGCTCGCCCTGCTGCCCAGGTCAAGCGGCACCACGGCCAAGGAGATCACCTGTCAGGAGATAGCCGTTCCTCTGTGCAAGGGCATCGGCTACAACTACACCTACATGCCTAACCAATTCAACCACGACACGCAGGACGAAGCCGGCTTGGAGGTGCACCAGTTCTGGCCTCTGGTGGAGATCCAGTGCTCCCCGGATCTCAAGTTCTTCCTGTGCAGCATGTACACCCCCATATGCCTGGAGGACTATAAAAAACCCCTGCCGCCGTGCCGGAGCGTGTGCGAGCGAGCCAAGGCGGGCTGCGCCCCGCTCATGCGGCAGTACGGCTTCCCTTGGCCGGATCGCATGAAGTGCGATTTGCTGCCTGTTCAGGGCGCACCAGACACGCTGTGCATGGACTACAACCGAACCGACTCCACCACGGTGTCGCCGGTGCTGTCCAAGCCCACCAACTACCCCAGCAAAGCCTTCAATCCGCACAAAAAGAAAAGCGGGCGAACGGGCGTCGGACCGAAAGCGAGTAAACCCTGCGAGCCGGGCTGCCAGTGTCGCGCGCCGATGGTGGCGGTGAACAGCGACCGACACCCGCTGTACAACCGCGTCAAGACGGGTCAGATTCCGAACTGCGCCATGCCGTGCCACAACCCGTACTTCACCCAGGACGAGCGGACTTTCACGGCCTTCTGGATCGGACTCTGGTCGGTGTTGTGCTTCATTTCCACTTTCGCCACCGTCGCTACCTTTCTAATCGACATGGAGCGCTTTAAATACCCAGAGCGCCCCATTATTTTCCTCTCGGCGTGCTACATGTTTGTGTCGATCGGCTACATTGTGCGATTGATCGCCGGGCACGAAAAGGTGGCGTGTAACCGGGAGTACGACGTGGAGCACATCCACTATGAGACCACCGGCCCCGCGCTGTGCACCGTTGTGTTTTTGTTGATCTACTTCTTCGGGATGGCCAGCTCGATATGGTGGGTCATCCTCTCGCTTACCTGGTTCCTCGCGGCGGGCATGAAGTGGGGCAACGAGGCCATCGCGGGCTACTCTCAGTACTTCCACCTGGCCGCCTGGCTCATTCCGTCCATGAAGTCCATCGCCGTGCTCGCGCTGAGCTCGGTGGACGGCGACCCGGTCGCAGGGATCTGCTACGTGGGCAACCAGAACTTGGACAACCTGCGGGGCTTCGTGCTGGCGCCGCTGGTGATCTACCTGTTCATCGGCACCATGTTCCTTTTGGCCGGATTCGTGTCGCTGTTCAGGATCAGGAGCGTCATTAAGCAGGGTGGCACTAAAACGGACAAGCTGGAGAAGCTGATGATCAGGATCGGGATTTTCACGGTGCTCTACACGGTTCCCGCCACCATCATCGTGGCGTGTTACTTCTACGAGCAGCACAACAGACAGAGCTGGGAGATCACTCATAACTGTTCGTGCTTATTAGAGCAGGAGATCAAGAGGCCGGACTATGCCGTTTTTATGCTCAAATACTTTATGTGCCTTCTGGTGGGCATCACCTCTGGAGTTTGGACTTGGTCCGGTAAGACCCTGGAGTCCTGGAGGAGTTTCTGCACGCGCTGCTGCTGGGGCAGCAAGGGCTCCGGTGGCTCCATGTACAGTGACGTGAGCACGGGATTAACGTGGAGGTCCGGTACCGCCAGCTCGGTGTCCTGCCCCAAGCAGATGCCTTTGTCCCAGGTCTGAAACAAAACAAGAAAACCCTCTTAATTGTCGGGGGGTCTCTTAGTCTTTTCAGTCGTTTGCATACAAATTCACTTGTTGATGGTTTCTATTAGCGGACGAACTGGTTGAAACAATGCAGCGATGCAGAAACAATTAAGTTGCGCTAATTCCATTCTATTGATATGGACACGACACGCAATCAGTCATTCTTAAGGAGAATTTGGGCATTACATTGTTCCTAGTGGAGTAACACATGTCCCCAACTTGCAGCATTTCGCGTCATTTACTTTTACGCGTTGTTGGAAGACAAGTTTTCAATTGTCTGAACAATCAAAGATGGTTTAAATAAGCCTTAATGTTTTAGTGCCCTATTATTGTTATTGTTATTATATACGGGTTGTTGTTGTTCCTTTTTTTAAATTGCGAAATGTATTTATACAAACTTGTAAATGGTGTATAAAAGATGATTTATAAAAATTATTGTACATTTGTATATAGTGTAGATGCCACATGCAAAGCAAATATGACTTTTATTTTGACAATAAAAACTTTTTGAGGAATCCGAATTTCTCCAAGTGCTGCTTTAATGCTGAGGAAGCTTCTGGTAATGAGTGCCCGGCGTCGGCTCTTTGTGGTCATTTCCATTGAAGATGCTTTGCAAAGATGCTTTTGTGGGTTCTGTTGAGAGAAACTCTTTTAGCTATCTGAGGCCTAATTAGAGACAAGGGCCTTGTGTTGGAGAATCTCCATAATTGTTGAACCCTTCACGTGCTTGCTACTTAATTTACTAAAAGAGGGCTGGGGAATGGGGTTTAAATGCAGGAAACGGCTCCTTTTCATCTGGGGAAACTTTGATCTTTCTTTTAAAGTCTAGAATAAAGGTGCCATGTAGATAGAACCTTTAGACTGATGCGCCAAGTTTTTTAATGTCTAATTTGAGACCGTTGTCCTTTGATCGACGTTATAGAACATTTTTTGAAGCTTGGGGGCCCAGCCATGTTTTGTTAGAGAAAACCTGTGACAGTTTGAATTTTTTTTTTTTAAACACTATCAAAACGTCCTTTTTCAATTTCAGCTGTATTAATAGTAGTTACACACAAAGATGGTGAATGAAAACCTACAGGTGGTCCCTTACGTAATCCACGGAGCCTTTCTGTGAAACTCCAATAGAGATCCTTAGACAAAGAATGACATTGAAATTGTTGCAGAATGGTTAGTTTTGTTTCATATTACATGGGATGCCCTGTTAAAACATTTCTGCATATAACTGTTTCTTGGTGTTTTTAGCTAAATGACACAATAGTGCTTATGTGTATTTATTCTAATATATTCTAATACAATAAGGTATTCCGGAAGGATATTTTACTTTTAAATGAGTTCTCATACTTTTCCATTTCGGTTAGCACTTGACGTGTGGTATTTTCATCTAAACCTTTACACAAACAAAACATTTTGTGATACTTTGAAAGAGAATGTGACCTAATAATAATGGAAACCAATGTAAAGTGCTTAATCATAATAATGCATGTCATTTAAAACAAATACGTTTTTAATTACTAAAAATGTTAGAATGCATTCCTGTTGCACTTCTGACAACAAGAACTACTTATTTTGCTGTACTGTGTCTCCACCTAGCGGCCAATGTAGAGAATTACCGTTATGTTTACCAAGCTTAACGTGCAGGATTTTACCGTCAATAGCTGCACATTATCAGATACTTTAGGTTGTTTTCGTTTACCAGTTAGTTGATAGCTTAGGTACATTTCTACACATCCGAGAGACATTAAGTGCATTGCTCGTAGAAGCAGGTACATTTGTATAAGAAAGAGTGGTGTTAAAACTGTTTTATTATTTTTGATTTATGAGGAATAAGCTTTATTTAGAAATTACACCTCGTGCAGCCTAGATCAAACCTTTCCGTTATTGCAATGTAAATGTGTTATTGACAGAATATTAAATTTCTATAAAACTGACAGTCAGATGCCATAAAAGTCATCCATAGACGATGTAAAAGAGAGAAAAACAAAGTTTAGATGATTACAAATAATATTTTGAACTATTTCGTCCTCTCATCTATTTATTAGCCTGTTTATTGTTGTTTTCTAATGTGAGCTTATGGATATTATCCATATCCTAGTACGTTAGTAATGAGTATGAATAGACTATATGAATAATTAAAACCAGTAGCACTTCAATTTCTTACTCTTTAACATTGTAACCTGACATACAAATTTAATTTCTATAAAATGAAACAACAAAAACCTCATCGTGTAATCGCAATTGACGATTTACCTTTACTCAACAGTGCTGAGAAAACTAACATATACCACGTGACACGCTGCCCACGCGCCACTTTGCCACACCTGAAAAATATATTTTTTAAAGATTTTTTTTTTAGATTATTACCAATGTAAAAATAAAATACACTGAGGAGTTAAAATAAAATTGTTGCTATTTAGCCCAGTGTTACCTTACTAAATAAAGGCTAGATTACGCCCATTTTACGACCCGTGCCAACAATGCAACTAACGTTAGCAATTTTAATAAAGATTGAACCCAGAGGAGTGCAGTATCAACTCCTGCCAGCAGAGAGCAGTCTCAGTGAATGCTGCACGCGTGATAGGTACATTTCCAGGCTTCTTGGTTTCAAAACATCTCTCATTTTAATATTAGATCTCATCTTAAATATGTAACATCAAGAACAAACTGATTGTGCGGTGTTCAAATACAGCTTGCAGTTTTTTTCTCAATCTGAAAACACATTTTGACCTTAAATTCATTACTGTAGTGACACTATAATGATAAACATTAAAAATCAAAATCACATGCACAAGACAATTCTCACACCCAAAAAAGAACTGGCATTATAAATGCCAAATTGTAACTTTGGTGTAGTCTTTATAAACACCTTTAGCCATCCTGGGACCCCGGGATGTATTTCTCAAATACATGGACATCCGTATATTTCCCAAAATCAATTACGGTTGCAAATTCTGTCGTTAAGCTACCAATAGAGTTCGATGGAGCTTGCCACCATAGTTATCTAGCGATGCTTTTGGGAAATGCACCCATAGTTGGTAATGCTATGCAATAGTAGCCTATGCAGTAAAAGGTAAACAGAATTTTACAACGTTTACATTAAGTTTTAGTATTACAGCAGGCCTACATATACATACAAACATTATATTAAAACATATTAAACATTCTGAGTGTCCAGAAAAAGTGTCAAAGGCAGTTAAAATAACAAAAGGAATGTGCATTTATTGCACATTGATGTAAAAACATTAGCATTGGTGAAGAATTGTCGATCTTCAGACCTGAGTTCTGTGCATGTCTGTCCACTGGAGGGCATGATTTGTCAGGTTTTTTTTTAAATAAGATGTTCATCTATTGCAGATTTTTCTAACCCTGTTTCTGGTGGCATATCAACAGTACACATTTCAGTAACACTTCAGAATAATAGTCTTTTGTTAACAAGAAACTATGCAGGAAGTAACTAACACTGACAAACTAATAACCTATTACACTGTGTAAAATTTTGTTTTTGTTTTTTAAATTTGAATGTATGTTTTATTTTGTTGTATGTTTTTATGGTTGGATGTTTAATGTAAAGCACTTTGGTCAGTCTCGTTTTTAAACTAGAGAATTTAGGATAAAGGTAGTTCCTTATTAGATATTTGATAATTATCAAATAAAAATATCCTCATTGAGAACTGCTCGCAAACTATGACGAATTAATAAAGAAAAAAAAAAAAAACGAACTACTGATCACAACTTGGGTTCTTTGAGGAAAATAATTTAATGAATATGACATCCCTAAATAAGCAGCTGCAGCTGGTTAAACTTCAAATTGTGAAATACTACTCTTACCAAACAATGTAGGTTCTCTGTTTATTTAGTTCACGAGTACTTCTCAATGAGGATATTTTTATATAATAATTATTAAATATCTAATGGACCCTTTCCACAAGACTGTGATGATGTGTTTAACGGTCATCAGCATCCTCAAATGTTTTTCATTTTTGTTTTTCATATTTAAATTCTATGTGATATTAGTATTTTTAATACTATTCAGGGCAAATAGGGTGGATATGCACATAGTGATGCAGGGCAAGTAATGTGTTACCCTGTGGTCACATCAACTCGAGAACCATTTCTCATCTTGGAAACGGTTATTTTCCATTTGAAATCCAGCTGACATCACAATTGAAATGAAATGAAAAAAGTGAAACCGAATGCGTTGCATTTTGAGATACAGGAGTTCATGCAGTCTGTCATTTCTCTAATAGTCACCAGTTTAAAGTCATGTAATATGTGAAGCATTAATAAAATAATAAAGGTAATAAAATAACCTGACTTGCAAACCACTTTACATCAGACTAAAGATCCCTAGCGTCTAGCAGCAAAAGAAAAGACAAAAACTACAAATCATCATCAGTGATGTATAAGGAAACTCCATATATAGTCAATCCCAGAATTCCCTGGTGGGTTTTATAAGACACATGACTGACATTGTGAGGACAGGAGGGCTGCAGTCTAAGTGACTGTCCAAAGCTAACATGTCAAATCTTTTACATGTTGCGGCTCGCTTCTGAGAGTCTGCAAGGCGCTCATCATCTCACTCTCGTGTTACACCAGATTACGGAGCTCTATTTTAAGTGTTTGTTCTAAAGCTCCAAACCAAACCCCAGTGGGTCCTTGAAATAGTGTTACAGGCTACCTCCATAAATACAAAAGCAGCCTGGCCAGTAATTGCTTTATGATGGGGGGCAGTTGACTAACAATTGACAGTTCCTGAGTTTTTGCAGGATTTTGGAGGATAGCTTCGTACCCTCAGGGTTATTCTTGTTTGGTGGCCACCCTTGTCGAAGTAAAAAGTATGTCAGTCTTAGCTTAACCTCAGAGACCCTGGGTGGTTGCAACAGACCTGTTTTTAGAAAGGCCTTTGGTGTCCCTTGATTGTTGCAGGGGCAAGGCGGGTCAAGGCCTGTCTGGCTTGTGAAAGAAAGATAGAATGTGCTAACACAAACATAAGAGGCAGGTGGATGCTGATGGGCGTAGATGATCCAAGGATTGGCATGTATCCATGACGCTGACATCTAATAATACCCCTCATTTCACCTTGTTTCTCCAAGCAGTCAAGTGACTCAACCAACTTGCAATGCTTCAAAACGAAAGCTTCTCGTCATCCGGAGACACAATCAAACCCATTCCGACCTCTTTTCTTGTCCGTCTCCATTGCAAGTCGGTACGTCCTCACCGTTGGTCATTTCTACCAGAGTATATTGCCCTACTCTTCTGGTACACAACGCTGTTGCTCCCGAGACATCAATTGCGCCTTGAGCAGCTAGTTTGTCCCTTCGTGGAGGTGGTGGAGGTTTGAGGCGACCGTGTTTGCTAACCCGGATGGATCTAGGAGTCCCCAAAGGTCTGCTGGGGAACAGTGCCACATCGCTGCCCTCTCTGACCATCCCCTCTTCTTGGGTGGGTTGGTAGCTGCTGCTGTCGTCATTGTTGTTGGAACCAGGGATTCCAGGGATTGTAGGCATTCCTGCAAGAGTCGATGATGGTGGAGGGTCATCGTCCAAAAGAACAGAAGCAGCTTCGTCGCCGCTTGAGTTCCTGGTACCACGTTTGCGGAACCCTCCTGGTCCCATCACATCTTGAGTCGGTTGGATGCTGGTGTCCACACCTTGATTCCCATTCCCTGACATGTAGTACTGCTCCTCGGCGTACATCTTCTCTACTAGCATCTTTCCTTTGCTTTTTTGCCTCACGGAGCGCTTGATGGCACAGATTAGGTCGCACACGTTTAGCAGCAAGGACAAAGCGGCTGCCCCCAGCATGAAGTTCAGCATGATGGTTTTCTCAGTGGGTCTGGAGATGTAGCAGTCCACCATCGTTGTGCAAGGTGACTGCTGACACATGAAGCGTTTGGGGATGTGGAAGCCAAACAAGTAATAATGTGCAGCTCCAAATCCAGCTTCTACAAGTATCCGAAGCAACAGGTGCAAAATGTAGGCTCCTGTGAAATACTGCACCCGTCCCTTCTCGGTCTTCACGACGGTCTTGCAAAGAGAAGCTTTCCTGAACGATTCTTGATGGATCTTGTAGATGGAGTCTGCTTTTATGGACTCAGAAGTTCCGCTGTCAGCAGGTAGACCTGAACTCACTTTGTGGATCACATAGATGACGAACATGACGTAGGGAAGGCACAGTGCGGTGAGCTGCACCAGCCAGAATCGGAAAAGGGAAAGAGGGGCAAACATGTCGTAGCAGACATTGGCACAACCGGGCTGAATGGTGTTACACACAAATCGTTCCTGCTCATCCTGGTAGAGGGGGTAACCAGCAAACAGCAAGACCAGGATTCTGAGGAATACCACAAGGACCAGCCATGCTTTCCCTAAGGACCAAAAGCACACAGTTGTTTGTTAGTTTAACTACGTTTATAATGTTCCTTTAAAATTGGCCTGGGAGTTGACTTAATGTTTTCAGGTAAACTAGACAAGTGCTCTTTTGACAAACTTTTTAGTATATCGATTTTACGTTATAATTAAGAGGCTTTGCCTCTTAATAGTAATTTAGATTATTTAAAAAATCAATTATTGAAATAAATTAACATAATATTTATACAAGCAAATCACAATCCCATCTCATAACAATTCATACAATTCATCTAGTCTCACTCATACGAATCTGTATAATATGTGAAAAATCATAGGTGTTTTGGTAAATTTAATTGGAATCCATATGAATGAACATATTTAAGCATACTTCATACAAAATCAAACAAAATGTGTGAGGTCATACGAATTTGTACAAATTAGCAACCTTGCAAAATACTTATTAGTTGGTTGTGACCCTGGACCACAACACCAATCATAAGGTTAAATTTTACAAAACTGAGATGTATACATCATATGAAAGATCAATAAAAAAGCTTTCTATTAATATGTGGTTTGTAAGGATAGGACAATATTTGGCCGAGATACATCTATTTGAAAATCTGGAATCTGAGGGTGAAAAAAAAATCTAAATACTGAGCAAATCACCTTTAAAGTTGTCCAAATTAAGTTTTCTTCATGCATATTACTAATCATAAATGACATTTTGATATGTTTACAGTAGGAATTTTACAAAAAATCTTCATGGAACATGATTTAGTTACTTAATTAACTTTACTTAATTTCCTAATGATTTTTGGCATAAAAGAAAAATCACAATGACCCATGCAATGTATTTTTGGCTATTGCTACAAATATACCCCAGCGACTGAAGACTGCTTTTGTGGTCCAGGGTCACATATTACATTATACATTGCCTATGAAAACTGGCAGATGAAATTTGTCCACATGTAGCCCCCCAAAAATATTTTGACAATTTAGAAAGTACAAATGTCATTGCATTAGATACAAAATAAACAATTAATGAAAAATAAGTGACATATTCAAAAAATTTTTAAATGAAGGCATTGGTCTACCAGTGATATTTAGTGGATAAATTCAGTTTACACAGGTATCTTTGCAGATGTACTCTAGTTTACTAACCAGCAAGTGTCCAAATACTTTTGACAAAATGAATATTTACAATGTACAAATGTGCTATCCTTAAAATAAATGTTTTGAAAATCCAATACAATGACATTTAGACACTGAAATTTTGCACAAAAGTGCCCAAATGCTTTCTGGAGCTCCCGCATGAATTCATATTAAAATATCAAAACCGTGCACATACCTATGAGGGTGATGTTGTGGTTCAATGTAATGAAGATAATTTCAGATACAGTCTGTTTAGCCATGCCAGCAGATTTAGGCCTCCAACCCCAGGATATCCCACTGGTCAACTCAAAGCCCACTTGAGTCCACACAAGAAAAAGATTTTACAGTGTGTATTAAACTCAGTCCAAGTGGGCATTAAAAATCAGCCCTATTTACAAGCACTCAAATTCCCGGTCAGGTCCTACACACCAGGATGGGTGAAATCCACAACGGCGAGACTCAGGCATATACACCAACTTGGCTTCCCGTCTTACCTCTGCCTCTATCCTGACAACAACTGTTCCCAGACAACAGAAGACGAGAGATGTGAGCTCCATTGTGAAGCTATTCTTACCCACCAAAGGCATGTCGGCACGCAAGCCTTGCTGTGATATTTGGGCTCTGTTTGTCCTTACAGGAAAATAACTATCTGGATCAGGCATCAAATAACCGTATTAAATTCTCATGTATGACTGAAAGCATTTCAATGACAGTTCAGTGTCAAGTCACTAAGGGTGGTAGAATCCTTAGGAAATACTCTTTGTGTTGACGTGAATTAATTGTATTTGAATATTTTAAGGATACTGAAGAATTCGGGGTAAAATCAGTTGCTTATTAGCATGCATATTACTAGAATATTAGCTATTTATTAGTGTTAATTAAGCACATATTAATGCCTTATTCTATGACCATATTCTACATTCCTAATCCTGTCCAGTACCTAAACTACCACACTATTAATAAGCAACAAATTAAGAACTTTTTGAGAGAAAAGTCATATATAAGTGGTACCGACTTTATACTTGTGTCCAGTGTTGGGCATGTTATAACTTTAAAAAAGTAATTAGTTATAGTTACTAGTTACTTATCACAAATAGTAACTGAGTTACAGCCTTATAAAAGTAA
>JAUCMS010000052.1:7879042-7898010 GCA_032357445.1 Enteromius radiatus | reverse complement strand
ATATCGATTTATCTTTGCCAGACCTAATATATATATATATATATATATATATATATATATATATATATATATAGGAGGTCGCATTCTGCATACATCATAAATAAGATCTTATTTTAAAATATCAACAGTTTTGACAATTCTTGATTAAGTGTAAATTGTTGTATTATGCTTATAACTCGCGAATATAATGCTCAGTTCATTGAAATAAACCAGGCTTGATGACGTATGCAGCCTACCAATGTGTCACGCTGAAGCGCTCACTCTTTAGCTCCGCCCACACAGCACGCCTCCAGGAGTTCGGCTTTTTTTCGGAGAAACCCATAAACTGTATCTTTCTTTTATATATGTGATAAAACTACACTTTTTGGAGATATGAAGGATACTACTCTATAGGTACTCGAGATTAACATGAGATTGGCCAAGCCTGCCTGTTTTAGGTCCGCTTTAACCTGTGCTTTAACTGATTAAAATCAGTAGTTAAACTACTCATAACACTTGTTTATATTTATAAACACCATGGATTTTATTTAATATCATGTAGTATGCTCACTTTTTGAATGGAATGGAGGAATACTTTTGTCTATATTTTAATCTAACCCTCCATGAAATACACAGCTATTATCTCAGAATTGTTTTTTTTATTTTTATTTTATGTTAATAGATGGCATTGTCACACAAGGGCGAGTGCTGCTGCTCTGAATGAACAGATTCTCCAGGATTGAGAGAAAAACGTATGCTCCCAAATGCAGGTAAAACCAGTCTTCTCCAATTAGTACTTTTAAAGATAAAGATCTTCAAATGAGCATTAGATGATAGCAAAAGTAATCTAAATAGAGAAAATAATCATGTCCAGTTCAATATATTCAGCCAATATTGTAGGCTATTGATGTATTTATAATCCCATTATTAAACATATGCATATCTGTCTTGTTTGATTAGTTTTGATTGTAGATTTAACCAATTCAGTTGAAAAAGTAACAATAGAAACTCTATAGCATCCGTGTTTGTTAGAAGTCAGAAAATGTCAGCTCAGAGTCATATATCTCTGTGATTTGTGGGCCTTTCCCATCAAGCATCCGCTCCATCCCTCTCCTCAGCAGCACAGATTCCTCCTTGAGTTTACATGGAAAGGACATAAGACGCCTTTTCTCTTCCCATTTAAATCTTGACTGACATTTATTGAAATCAGATTAGCAGGCTTGCATTTCCATATCTAAGTGAATTGCACTGAATAGCATGAAAATGTCATGAAGAGTTACACGTCGCGATAGGTCGTGGCTACTGTTGCCTTGGCATTTGAAACGACGAGTCTGATTGGGTTCAGCGGCTGTTCTGTCGTGTTGTCTTGTCCTAATGGCTCGCTTCATTGTTCCCTGCTTTTGCTTGATATTTCACTTCTTTGTTCTTCATACTGTGTTTTGGGACAGAGGTCGTGAACCCTTCAGCTTAATAAAATGATTACTTTCTGCCTTTTTCCAGTCTGTCACTGATAATGTGCACCTCAAAAGCCTCTTGTTGTCTTCTTTGAGACGTCTGGGCCTGCTCGGATGTGTGTGTGGTGCTGGTTCTCGGCCACAGAGGGGCAGTGTGTGGTTGTGGGATCTGCCTCGATCGATGAAACCATAATGCAGCAGCTTCTGTAGAATTTGGCCATAATGTTGTCAGATGAATATTAAGGCAAGAGTCTACTGACTTCATTTTAAAAGACAGCACCGACACAGGCAGCCTTGCAGATGATTTTTAATCGTTATTGCTGCAAATGTAGCAGTTATGAGCCGGGAGGCTTCTCAGATGTTTTATTTCGTTTATTTATTGGTCTCCTCAGAGAAGTTTTGCCTTGGCAAACAAGGTTGCCGTTACATTTACAAACTCAACAGCACAGCATTACATCTATATTCTGTACAAACAACACCACTGCTCATTATTTAGTAACCTATCTTAATAATGACACACCATAACAAGTTTTCTTATTCTTCCCAGTAGCGTTAAATCTTACGCCGCATGTTAGATATGGTCAGGTTTTCTACTTTGCTAAACCACCACTTAATCATATATATATATATATATATATATATATATATATATATTCCAAAGAGGAAGGGTGCAAAATGACTTTTACTACTGCTTTATTCTGTTTTAGGATCTGGGACTTTTAGTAGTAAATTACCATACCTTGGTAAAATCCCATATTGGCCACCATTATGAAATATGAAATATTTGCGACCTATTAGTATTTACTTTAAGTGCAAGAATTGATTTATATTTAACCATATGCATGTATGTTCATTGTAATTCATAACACTTAATTAGAAATATAGGCAAATCAGACAATTGTTATTATACAGTATACATGTATAGCTATAATTCAAAAATATAGTCTCTTATGCTCAACTGTGCATTTATTTGATCAAAACTACTGTAAATACAATTACAGTTAAAAACAGTAATGGGTTTTCAGTCTGAAAATGTAATGTGTTGCTGTGATCAAAGCTGAATTTTCAGAATCGGGAATCTTTATATGAATATGAATATGTCACATGATCCTTCAGAAATTCAGTTTAATATGCTGATTTGCTGTTTAAGGGGAGACACGATCTGTCAAATTTGAGATTTTGGGCTTTCAGCATCCAAAAGACACTGTTAAGTGTTTCTTTCATAGCACTTTATCTATTTGTATAGATTTTAATTACAATACATGTTTTTAAAGGTATGTATGTTGATGGTATGGATGTTTTCTCATACACTGAGCCGTATATCTCCACTTCAGTAGTACTCACACACATCAAACTTTCTATTTTTATCCCTGTTTATCCTGAAGGTTTTTACAGAGGGATTTGTTCATATATAAATTGCTTGTTATACATTTTATTCCCCCCCCAAAAATGTCAAAATGTATAGTTCTGAATTATGGAGAAACTAAATGAGAGACCCTCTGTAAAAACCTTTGACTCTAATATCTAATAAGAATCCTGAAACTGAATAATTAAATGAATTTAATTAAATAATGCCTAATTTGCATATGTAAACATAATATTTGAGAAAACTTGTAATGCAACATTTTTTTTTTTGCAATCATCAATGCAATCAATTAACTAAGTAAGGTGATAACTATTATTGAATTTTTTAGACTATTAAACACCTGCAGTGTCTCACCGAAGCAATTATTTTTCTTCTTATTACAATTTTTAGTTTTTTCAGGTTTTTTTGATGAATATAAATCTTAAAAGAACAGCATTTATTTGAAATACAAATCTTTTGTAACAATGTAAATGTCTTTACTTTTGATCAGTTCAATGCAATGATGTAAAATAGTTTCTTTCAAAAGGGGGAAGTTTTGAATGGTACAAAATGAATGTGGATTGAATAACATGATGCTTTGAAAGTACTGAATCTCTCAATTTTGACGAATCTGTGTTGTCCTTTTTTTAACTCTAGGACGACACGTCTGAGATCGGGGACTTTTTCTTCTTTTATCTGATTGCCGTAACAACAACTTGAGATACAATTATGATTCTTCTTTCCTGTGGGTCTAATGGCTGAACGGATAACAGTTGTACTTCTAAAGTAAAAGACTTCTGAAGACTCCCTGCAGCGATGTGTAAAATTATGCAGAGTGATGCTTATATAAAGGTGTTTGTCTTTAGCAATGATGTAACATGGATTTAGACAGGCATGAAACTAAAGACGGCTGCCAAAATGTATTTTTTCACATTGCACTTTTATATGCAATGACTCATTATGTAGGCTATCTTAGTTGTGCTTTCCTTTTAATCAGGTAAGCGGCCTCAGATCCTCTGAAAACATAAAACTTTATGTTTTAGAACTTTCAATGACTATTTTGAGCATCGTGGGAAAACATAAGCATGACTTCATCAACATGGCATTATTAAAACAGGACCAGATTTTAAATCTGAATTAGAATGAATCAGAACCGTTTGTTGTTCTGGTAGTGCACTGGAAGTTTTTCTTTCCTAACAAGATTTGACGTTTCCTGTTTTACACTATTTTGTTTAAATGTGATGAACTGGGTAAGTAAATGTCCTCAACGAATGTCTCATCATTATTCTTGCGTTTATTAAATTAGGATGATTAATGGCCAGTTCTGCTTGCTGCAGTGTATTACGTGAATTACTGCTTAACTGAACTGCCTCTTTCATTAACTCTTGACCTCCAAAGCACAGATTATATTGTATTTTCTGAACTCGAAGGTCCAACTTATTTCAAATTGCACAGTTGTTATTCTTTTTTTTTTCTTCTGTTTAAATCAGTCACTTTTTCTTTCCCGAATAGTCTAAAATGATGCAATTTTATGCTAAAATCACTTCCGTCATTTTCCATGTTCTTTTCAATATGTAAGAGACATTTTCTAAGATGTCTTGTTGGCATAAAATCACTAACCGCCTTTGAGATTTGAGTTAAAGTTACTGCTGTTTTTATTTGAAGTAAAAATAAATTCAGTAAAACATATTTATTATTAAATAATAAAAAGAAAACATTATTTATGATATACTTTGTATTATAATTTATAAGTAGTATGAGTAAATATCTATTTTTATGTTGTGTATTGCTGTTGTGTAGTTCTAATGTAAATGATAGCCAAGACACATTTTTGCTGAGACATAAGAAATAATTTTGTCTGTCACATTACATAATCACATTTCCATCACTGTATTATTTGATATTGTATTTTGTATTTATGCAATCTCGATTCGCTTAGACATGGCTCACATAACAGTGTTGGATTTTCTCATAATATCTATAGATTCCAAATCATTTCTGGACATCGATTGGTTGTTAGAGAGCTGGAGATGTGAGATTTCCAGCTCGGCTGCCTGGTGTCTTTAAAGGAGAGCTGCTGGGAAGAAAACCAAGGCGCTGCCGCTCGCATAAATGAATATGAATGCTCCGCACCTCTATATAATCAGCCAGCAAGAGGCACTGATTGTCCTCCTCCGAGCACCCGGGTGAATTTTAAACAGCAGTTTTAAGCTGGGTAATTCACCTGGGAGAGAAAATCTCAACACATTACCTGGAAAAAGCCATTGCGCTATCACTCAAGTCTTCCTGGTGGGAGATCCGACTCTTTCTGTAGCGCACTCCCGAGAGCTTTAGAGCCAATCAGATGGACAGATGCGGATGTAAAACTAACCCCCTTTTAACCCTCTCCGGGGTTCAACTACAGCAGCCAAGCCTTTGCTCTTTGCTGTAGGTCACAGCCCAGTCAATAAAACAACATTATCTTCAGGACAGACGTTGTCTACATGTTTATTGCATGTCGGTCGTGAATGCACCAGACGGTGAGCTCATGAATATCATAGAGTGTCTGTACGTATCAGCGGCTTTATGATTTTGCGCTCTGTCGTTCTCCCTCCCACATGAGTTTCCTATCTGGCCTTGAGGAGTTTCACCCCGCCGGGAAATCTGACAGAGCTGTATATTCCCATTCCTGAGATGATGGTAACATCGCTCATTGTATTGGCAGCTGTCAATGTCAATATGCAGCAATAGGCCGAGCCAGTGTTTTCACACAGTATTCTAATCTAATTATGATGCTTTGCTTTCTGCGTGTATCTTGTCGCAAAGCAGGGCAGAGGACGTTTTGGTAACGGCGAGAATATAGGCTATGTCCTTTACGGTATCTGAAACCGCTCTGAAACTGAGGAAACCGTAGACAAAACGAGGGAAGTGTTTAAAGGCATAGTTAACCAAAAGATGTAATTTTCTATATTATATTTGGAGGTTTTTATGCATTTTTTTCTGTCACATACAGTCCATGCGCTCTGTAAACTAATAGTTTAAAGTGTTAGAGTTAATATAAAACAGATGGTTATAACCTAAAAATCTTAGCACATGACCTACTTGGGAGCTGTAAAATATATACACACTTTGATTGTAAATTAACTGAATTGTGCGTAAAAAAGCCGAAGTTTAATAAACTATAATTAATTATAATTGTAATTATATCACTATGTATTCTTATATAGCACTATTCTTATACTGTACATGTTTTATCTATTTTGAATTGTCTTTTCTGTTTTTATTCTAATTTTAGACAAAATTTTTGTTTTTTTATTGCATACTGTTTTTTTTAAATTAATATGTCAGTACGCTTTTTGTTTTTGTATTTTAGTCCAGATACTTGAGTACATCAAGTTAAGCTAAATTATATTATATATTTTTGCACTATTCATACACTGTTCTAGTTTTTAAATGTATTTAGAATGATCTTTTCTGTATCTTTCAGTTTTATTCTAATTTTAGATAACATTTTTGTAACTATGTGTGTTTTTGCAATTTTTAATATGTATAATTTAGTTTTTTATTAATATGTCTGTATGTTTTTTTTTTTTTTGTATTTTTTGTATAGCAGTTTAAGTACATTACTACATCAAGTTAAGCTAAATGAAAATGGGAATGTTGTATTAAAAATATTATGTTTAGCACATATAATCAAATAGATCATTTAAGAGTTGCTGGTTCAGAGGAAATCACAAAATTCCCCATGTATTTAAACTGTTGGACACTGTAAAATGAAATGAACAAGTCTAAGTGTTTTAAGTGAATGTATTATAAAAGCCTGTGTGACCGTAAGTGGCCATAGAAGAAACACCCACACAGAGCAGAGTCTTGGCCTGCACTTATGTTGTCTATTATATCGGTTTCCACAGAAACACGACACACAACTCCACAATCTGAGCCTGAAATTACACCCATTCACAGAACTGAATTACACATCGGCAGAACAACCAGCACATTTCAGCTAGTAGAGCCAATACAGAGGCATTACAGATATGCATTTAGCTGGGATATCGGATTACTGTGTTGCACGGGGCAACGCATCTGTCCCATGCAAATTGCCCCATTTCTACCAAATGTCTTCACAATCCGCAAACGCTATGTCATTGGTCATAGGCAATGAGCTGACAATCCACAGGCAGCCAGCCAAGTCCCTCTATCACGGCATAAATCTCTAGCACGCATATGCCGCTGTCTAGCAGGCATTGTTCTCGTAGCGCATCTTCGTCTACTGCGTGTCTGCCGTCTATTTAAGGAATCGTTTATACAGCTGTATTTAGAACCACCTTCTGTCTTAGGGATATCTATGAGGTTTTAATTTGGTCTCGGCGGGGAATTTCAAACCAGGATTAATCTGGATGGTTTGACAGGCGCGCAAGCATCATTATTTACACTTGATTAGGAAGATTTAGTATTCAGACGACTGCAGCGGTAATGTGGTCACTCACGGTGATGCTGGAGTATTACTGACTGACCGAGGAGTCGTAATTTTAGCATATAATTTAGGGGAATTCCACTTACTGTACTTGGAAGCGGTCCATTCAGGAAGGGAACATACTGTCAGAGCTTCATTCTCAACCTTTCCCCATTCACACATGGCATATAAATGTCCCTCTAATTTAGTAGTGGAGAAAATTATAGAGGAGTCTAGTTTGCTGTCAACCTCAATCTGAACTTTATCATTTGATATTTCTTTTGAAATGTATTCACCAACATCTATCAGCAGATTATAGACCCTGTCTGGACTTTCATGCTACTGACAGATAGGCATACAGGACAAATTTAAGGAAAGCTTAATTCTGTATTTTCTTTTTTTTTGAAGATGTATGTTGTTTATTCTGCAGTAACACAATCCAAAAATGAAACAATCATTAGATATTACAACATCAAAACAGGAAGTTAGAGGACTAAAATATGAAAAATATTTCTGCATGACCTTTGATATACTCCAAGCATATTTAAAAGTGACACACAAGCTTACTGTAACTCACTCCTGGGCTATTTCCGTCACATTCCCGAGGCTATGAGAAGTATACAGACTGTCAACTAATCTTTATACAGTGTCTTTACAGTGTCTTTTTACACTGTCCTTTATAAGTATGCATACAGTATTTAAATATATGTATAAAAGTTGACCATTATTTGTTTGTGATATGCATTTTAATGCTTATTGAAGTACTGTATTTACGTGTATGAACAGTGCTTCAATCATTCACTTAATTCCTTTCAAGTTAAGATGCTGGCTTAGAAGTTGAAATTGCGAAAGTAACAATAGTTTTAGAGCAGTGCCGTTGTGTTTATGTATCACCAGAGGGTAAAACATGCTTTTTCATGCAGCCTATTTATTGATTATCTTTATGCAGTGCTCTTTGCCCTCCTTAGTTTTTGGAATTCCACATGTGTCTGTTCATGCTACTATAAATATTCTGCCTATAATTAACTAGATAAATCATCATTCTCTGCTGCCATTTGTCTAACATAGAATGGGCAAATGTAAATATTGGCGAACAACAATAATTCAGAAGCAATCTGCACAGTGCACACACACACACACACACCTACCAAATATGTAAATCACATAAGAAGTCTTCCATATTTCATATTACGTGAGTTCTTGCACCTCTAATTGAAAATGAAAATTAATCAGTTGAAAATAAAATTAAACTAAGGAACGCTGCCATCCCTGAGGAAACCTTTTAAAGAGTTGCTGAGTATAGTTACATAACCTTTCCAGCCAGAGCCCAAATGGAACAAACACAATAAATTACAGAGGGAAGCTGCTTTCTACTTGAGATTTCCACCAAGACAAGCATTTTCACTGTTATTTTCCAAGTATCTTGACTAACACTGAGTCATATTGCACTTCATGTGAGTGCTCCTCTCTCTTTCTGTCTTTGCAAGTGGTTTGGCTGAGAGCACAAAGGTTATTTACAGTACTGGGATGGTCAGTGTATCTCCACAGGGTGTGTCCAGCAAAGAGAAGGAAGGGTGTGGACCTGGCTCTGTTACAACATCACTTTTAGCCCACCGGGGCACTCCTAGTGAGTCACCAACCTTACAATGTCTCACGTGGACAGATCTTCCACCATACGCCCGTCATACGCCATTTCTTTGGACTGTCTCTGGAAGTGAACTTCCTCAGTTATCGTTGACTCAGTCTTACCAAATCATATGATTTTTTTAATGTGCAGGACACAAAAGAAGTTAGTGGTTCCCAACATTGTTGCCTCTACTAATGTAGTCCAATGTGCTTTCCAAAAAACTCTAAAAAAAATGAGACCACTCTCATGCATTCAACTGAAACGTTTTCAGGGTGTACGCACACTAGGCAGTCCGAACCGTGCCTGAGTGCGTTTGACTGCCAAAGCGTGGTTCGTTTGACTAGTGTGAGCGCTCCAAACCGTGCCTGAGCGCGGTTCGTTTAGCCGGCCCTGGCACACTTGGAAGAGATGGGCCAGAGCATGGTTCAGTTTGCATGCAGTGTGAGCGCTAACCGTACTGGAGCACGGAACAGGGAGTGCAACGTCACTTTTTTTGCGTAGCTCCTCAAATGAGTAGCATGATTGCTTGAGAATTTTCGATCCACAAAAGTGATAGATTGGTTCATCAATACACTGTGAGAGGGCTGTGTACCACCGTGGACAAAATGACTCAAAATAATAAGCCACAAAGTAAACAGACCGATGCACTCCACTGTGCTGAGAGCTTCTCTTCCTGTTTATCTTAAAAAGGCACATCTTAAAAATGACGTATGCGTGCTCCGGCACGAATGCTAAAGACCAATGTGAGTGCAGGTTAGTGGGGGAGTGGGGAGGGGGGACAATCGCACTCTGCCTCTGTTTTGTCAGAATTTAACAGTAAGAAGTTACTTGTCATCCAATTTTTTATATCAGCTATGCATTCCGTTAGTTTCTCAATTTGGTGTGTTTCACCTGGCTGAGAAGAAATATAGAGCTGAGTATCATCAGCATAACAGTGGAAGCTAACACCATGATAATATCTAATTATAATATCTAATATCTGTAATGTGATACGATCAACAATCAAATATGTCTGATATATAATATAGGGAATATGGAGAGAGACTCAACAAACTCTCAGCAGAATGGCAGACAGGAGCAATAGAGCATCAGTGGCTCGGCTGTACTTTCATGAAGCTATGAGAATACTTTTTGTGAAGTGAGTGCCAAGAAAACAAAAAAATACATTTATTCAACAATTCTTCTTTACTGCGCCAACATCTGCTGTCTTTCATGAGAGTACTATATCAATGTCTGGGCCTGGTAACATTCGTTTCAATTGTATTGCTGTATTTGGAGGGTCAGAAAGCTCTTGGATTTCATAAAAAATACTTCAGTTTGTGGTCCCAAAATTAACAAAGGTGACAGCATTTTCATTTATTGTGTGAACTATCCATATAAGAGCTGTCATTCACATTTCTGCACATTCAAGCTTTTTGCGATTAAATAATAAGCAGTCAATTAACTCTGCATATCAGATTTAAACCTACATTTTTGAATTTGAATTTCCAGATGAACATGTCCTTTAATGTCTCACTCAGTCTCGTTATTCTAGGTTTGACTTTTGCTACACCATGAGAAGCATAATCTTTCTTTAAATTGCCTTTTTCCTTGGTCAGGACCCCTTAAACACTCTCTGACCCAGCTCTCTATGGGATAAATTCCCAGCAGCCAGGGTTGGCATACTATTCCCCTGAGTAACACCATCCCCCCCCCCAAATACCTCGCTTTATCTCGCTCGCTCCTCTAGTGAGTCACTCTTTGTGTATCTGGTGACACTTCCAGGATCAGAGAGCTGCTGCCAGCTCTTTCTGATTCAGCTTCTGGTTATACAGGCACGCGCACTCTCACACATGCTTTCCCTCTCATCACCTGACTACCAGGAAGAGTACAGCAGCCTGACTGAATGGAAATTATGTCATTAACCCTTGGCCCAACAGGGACGACGAGAAACTGCGAGTCAGTGGGTGGCTCAGCAATTCCTGCTGGTCATTATCTCAAGCATATGCATGGGATTTAGCAGGAGACGGGATAAATTTAACCACATACCATTAATAATGCAATCACCACCAGAAGTCATTAGAGTCTGCAGTTTGTGGATCCGATAAGGTGGCTTTTTTAAAACGCAAATCCATGTTGGAGACCGGCAGGGCAGTTCATATTGCAAATTGAATTTACATGTTACACCTTTTACAGAAAACAGTGTACAAGAGCCGTGAGGATGTGCGGTCTTATCTTGTTCTTCCAGGTGGTTCTTCACAGTATGTTTCAGGTCATAGGGGAAGCCTGACTCATATCTAGGTGTGCATTTCCTGTGCAACACGTGAATGACATTCAGTCAGGGCTGTCTGGGAAATAAGGGCAAATAGGATGTGATTGCAAACCACATAGAAGAGGCTTGCTTGGCTGATTTGCTTTGGGGTCAAGCTGAAGCGTTCTTGCAAGTCCAATAAATGTCAACATATCAACCATTACTATGCAGTATGTGATATCCACCACTGGCCAACTGTCCGGAGTATTTCTGATATTCAAAATGCTGATCCATTTCTGTCTGGATGTGGGTTGTATATGTAAACATGGATGGTGAAAATATAGTTCGATACTAATCAGAACAACATGACTCAACTCTCAACATCCCCTGCTTATCGGATATGACCACTCAGCTGTCCAAATGCGGGTGACCCTGCCTGTTTCCAGAAACAGCTGTTAGGGTGTAATGGGGAATACCCCTTCATTGTCAAACCCTCATGCAGTGTTGCGTCTAAACTTCCCGGACCAGATAAGGTCTCCATGCATCTTAAAAGCAATGTTATCAAATTCAAATTTGGCTATGCCAGGTTTTCAAGATTTCATTGCACTGAATCACAAGTCTTAACTTGCATATTGATTACAGAGATGTCAATCAGTTGCACTTCTTTTGGCTTTGAGTAGTGTTTCTGTATGTTTGATATATCCTTGTTGGGCTAAACTAGTTTAGTTGGTTTTCCAACTTGGTTATTTAAGATATAAGGTACCAAAACCCCTCTAACAGCGTCTAGTTTGTAGGCAAAGGCAATGTTATGATTATGTTACAGTATGTAGAAGAAACAGCATCTGAAATGAGTAGCAAGTCCCTAGTATTCATAGAACAGTATGCAAAACGTCCCGGATGACTTACCACTTCAGGAATCTGGTTGCCCATATCTGATGGACACTTTACCATCCCATGAGGCCATGGGAGAGGAGTTGTAAATGGCAGTGAAGCGGCACATCTGACGCCGTAAGTCACATAATGACAACATGATGACTGTGGTATGACTGGATTGCATTCATACCGCACACATTTATATTATATATAAGAAAAAAAAAACTATTTCCTGGCACGCAACTAGATCAATATACTAAAATACTGGTTTAGGCTGTTAAATGTCATGTGGTGCAACTTTCGAAATTTGTTTTGATTTTTTTTAAATATCATGAACATTCCTGTTTGTCACATAATGGGATTTTTGCATACAGTGTCATGGAAGCTGGTGCATAGTGCCACACGAATTTCGGGGCATGTTTGTATCTTTCCTTAATTTGCATAATTCCTTGTGAACCAGGCACTAAAACAATAAACAGTGTTCAAATAAAGAACACTGTGTGCAATTCATTCTTAGTCAATTACCCCCTGAGATGGAGAGGGTCATTTTACATGACATTTTCTTCGTCCTCTTGTTGTTATCCTGTAATTCGTCTTTTTACGTGACTGTTCCTTTTGGACCTAGAATTTAACATCACCTGAGGACACTCAATTACGCTTGTTAATATGAAGAAAGATAAGCAAAGCTGGCCCAAATGAATAGAAACCTCTGAAATGTTCTAGTCTTTTATGCCTTCTATTACCTTGCGATATGCAATACCGTTAAAATATGCATGGGGCAAGCACTATTTTTAACAGCCTCTCTTATCACATACGAATGCAGTATTTGGTATAACTTGACCTTGTAACTAATTTCAAGTTTTTATTTGAAAGACTTTGAGTTCTAAATAGTGCTTAGACATGACCGACATTTGAAGGTGACATGATAAGGCTGGGCTTTCATATAACACTTTAGCACTGTGTTAACAAAATTGGCAGGCCTCTTTTCTCTAGAGCTCGAAAGTGACTCTACATTTCCATCAGTGCTCGGCGTGAGTCACCGAATTTGTTCTCAATTAGATTCAATAATGCACCGTATCCCACAGGAAAACATTTACAGCAAGTCTACAGTGATTTAAATGTCATACTCTGGCTTTATCTTCTATTGTAAAGGTTTTTATTTTAGAGAATTCAGAGCCATGGCACAAACTCGCCACAGTGACAACTGTCTGATAAAATGTCGTCAAGTTCTTGAAAACACTTTCAGCATTTCTTATAACTGTCTAGCTATCTACCACACTTAAAGTGCTGTATTATATTTCAAACAGACCATTTCTCACTGTCAGTAATGCACATCAAATCCTACTAGCAGAGGTTTATAAGATTTGATCTGGTTTAATGCCTTTAGCCACAACCAGTGCTTTGCTACAGGAAATCTCATTTAACGTTGCCCCTCATGTCTTGGACTTGGCTTTCAGTGGCTCGAAAAGCTTGCGGTTTACAGCGCTGCAAACAGAAAGCAGATATCAAAATCCATCTTGATCTCATTTACACTCCGGTGGCAAGTTCAGCTAATGTTTTCCTTGTCCGTGTAAAGAAAAGAAGCCAAGAAAATAGCAGCCTTTCAGTTGGAGATTATAACTGTGTGTGAAGCAGGATTGCACAGGAGCCTGGAACATTCTATGCCTTGATTGAGCAATAAGTGGTTCGTATAGTCTTTTCCATCTCGGGGAAAAAACAAAAATAAAAAAATAAAAAAAATTGTGGTGGTAATGAGAGGCAAACGTTTCCAGTTCTGTCTCGCGTCACCGTATCCTCAAGTGACCTTTTTCTTTTACAGACAGAACTAAACGTAGTAAAACTCCATTTCCAAATCAAAATCAATCAGCTGAAGGAAACAAATGAAGCAAAAAGCCAAGTGGATCAGACACACAGATTTACTATGTTAGCAGTGACCTTCAAAGAAACATGTTTTTTCCCTTTTCATCAGAACAGAGAATAGAAAATCACAGACATGTACATAACTCAAAATCTTTCTTCAGCGACATGTCTGAAGCATTGGTTTTTATTAAACCTGACATTTACATTTTTAAGATAATTTACTTTTAAAGCTGTTTTGGAAACTTTTTTTTTATTATGTATTTTTTATTTTTTTATCAAGGATTTGTAGATTTATTCTTGTTGTAGATGCAGATTTGAATGTTATAACATGAAAACATTTCTTAACCACAGCAACCCTGGTTCAGAACTGGGTCACGGCACCAAAAAAAAGAGAAAGATACAGTTTACCGTTCTCTCAGAAAAAAAACAAACTCCTAGAGGTGTGCTGTGTGGGAGGGGCTTAAGAGTGATGAGCACTTAAAGGTGCTCTATGCAATCTTGTTTGACGTCACTTCTGCTGACGTTTCACGTGAATATAAAACAAAACAGAGCAAGCTCCCCCTCCCCCCAGTGTTTCTGTAACTGCCGTGAACGCGCAAAGCGCATTGATACGAAAGGTGGTGCTAACCCAAGAGAGACAGCTACAGAGCTAACATCAAGCTAACATGTCTAAATAAAAATAAAAATAAAATAAAAAACTCAGATTCACACTGTACAATCAACTCTGTCTATTATGTGCATGCACATTAAACCCCGCCTCTTCTTGCTGATTGGCTGGCCGTAGTTTTATTATTGTTTTGGAGCACATCCTGTGCCCCTATTCTTTATTTTGGTATTGCAGCCTCCGTGTTGTCTTTCAAGACTGTTTTTTTCCCCAATGTATTCAGAGGGCAGACAGCAAGACGATCAAGGGGTGATGCATACGGTTTGAGATAAAAATTAAATCACGCTAAAATCCTGCAGCATCGCATAGAGCACCTTTAAGCACAATCACCAATAAAACATAGACATTCGATGCCATTTTACTTACCAACCACAGTTCTGAATTATGACCGAAATCTTTTATATCTGGACAGGGGTGGAGTGGGGCGCTAAAATCCACCGGGTAAATCCAGACTGCACTGGGCCACCCACTTCTATTATTATAACTGGCTCCTACATCACATGACATTATTGACTCAACATTCAGGAGTATAGACAGATTAAGCCAATAAGACACAATGTTGTCTTCCAAGACAAGCCATGCAAGGCAAGTCACTCCCCTACACATCTCTCTCCATGACGGTAATAGTTACACTTTTATATAACAGGGCTGCAAATGAACCAAACCCACCCAAACTAACTTAACATTACTAATACAATAAGTAATACAAAACCCCAACTGTCTTGCTTAAATGAAACAAAAATAAGTAAACCCATAAAAGAAATACCCATAATGCACCCAGCGCCGACTGCCAGGTCATTACAATATAACGTTAATACCAAATTTATGTTTTTTTTTTCTGGATGAAGACCCAGATTAGGGTATGTTTCTCTCCCCCCAGTTTTACAGGCAAGGTCTTTGTGTCTACGCATTTTGGAAGGACTTACCGGACCATGTTCTGCAGGATAACCTAACCATGACAAAGACATAGAGCGCGAGCAGCTGATATAAATATTGGTTGGATATTTGTGCCATGTGGGGGAGGTGTATTTAGACGCTATTCGCAGAGACTTTAGTAACGTCATTGTTTCTATTAAGTTCAGGGGCCGGTCGCGTTTGCCTCGCGGCCGCTCAATTTGTAATCCGCTGTGTAAATCCTTCGGCCGTCCCACCGGGAAAAGTCCCGACCGCACCGATTGCCACTCCGCCCCTGTATCTGGAGACTGCTTCATCTTTCAGTATCAAACGATGTGCAAATCCAGCGTCGACCTGGGTCTTGCTTATAAAACATTCATCCGCAAACACAATTGTGTAACTCTGTTACTGCCCTGGAAAAACAAAGGGTACCCACTTTTCATGTAACACTGGGTTATTTTGGTTATCTTTCCCTTACAACCAAAAACGCACTTCTTTGGAAACATAGGCCTACTTCCTGTGCGAGTCCATAAGAAGTTCCATTCTTGACTACATCTTTAAGACAAACTATCGAAAAAAAAACCTCTCCAAAACTTGTACAAATCTGAAAGTAAGATATTTGGCACATAAATACTCCAATACTCCAATACTCCAATTTTTTTTTAAACTTTGTCTATGTGTAGCATGAGAATCCAATTTTGAATGCATTAAAGTCCACGTTACCCCTCCTTTGAACCCATAACAAGATCTATTATACAGTATAACATGCACATTTAATGAGAAGCAAACAGAGGTGTGAAAATGGTGAGGATGCTAAGGGCTGTTGTGGTGCTTGAGCTATTTAGTTTGAAGCTAAAGATGAGTAAAAGACGACATCTTCCACATTTTAGCCCGACTGAATGAAGGAAAAATGTCAAAATCTGCAAAAAGAGAGAGTATTGTTCTGCAATCAAAGCCTAGCTTCCCTAAAGTTTGGTTTCGTTTGCCTTTGAAATGGGAACAGTTACATAAAATTTCACTTCTTGGCAGCTAAAAAAAAATTGCTTTGGTGTTTTGAATTCTGTGTGCTGATTGTTGTTTGGAAAAGTCGTTAAGTACACAATGACATAATAGTGGTGAAGTTTGAATTTTTGTCCCTGAGCAAAAGAACACCCTCATAGTCATTAGAGGAAAGAGAGGCACGTTGTGACGTAAACACGGTTTCAGGTTTCCTCATTCACTGTATCCTCAGATGACCTTTTGTTGTATCTTTTGAAAAATGAAAATGCATGTCTCTTTAGTTGTATTAATTGCCACTTTGCATTTTTTCCCTATTCTCCTGCCCTTTTTGAGTCTTTTCACATAATAGCTATCAGCTATTTTTCTTTAGCGAAATTTTAATGGATTTATAGGGTGAAGTTTATAGACCGTACAGGATATGGATGGTTTCTTAACATGACAGCGAAGAACCTCTGGATATGATTTAATAGATTGTTACACTTATATAATCACATTGCACTCTAATTACTCTGTCAGTTGCTTAAAATTTTTCATTATATAGATACTAGGCAGATCATACCAGAGTATCTCTCTCTCTCTCTCTCTCTCTCAAATATATATATACAGTATATATATATATATATATATATATATATATATGTGTGTGTGTGTATTAGGTGGCCTTAACAACTATGTACTTGCATTTAAATTAATAATTTAATAAAAATGCACCAGATGTTTGTCCTTATGTTTTAAAAATACCTGCATGTCAATACATCTGTAATTAATTTCTGTAATTACCTTTACACTGTTGACCCATCCCCACTCTATACCACCCGACCTGTCTCTAACCTGAACACAATAAGTGCATTGCACTTATTTCTTGATGTAAGTACATAGTAGTTAAGGCCACCTAAAATAAAATGGGACATATATAGCTTTAAAAAGTTACATTATTATTATTGTTGTTGTTGCTGTCGTATTCTAAAATTATTGCCTAACTACATAGTATAACACCCCCACCCCACCCCATCTCTGTTAAAATATCTTGAGATTATGATTGCAGCATCTTGACTTCTTTATTGATTAGCCCTCTTCTGCCTTGAAAGGGTCACAGAGTAGTGCCTAATAATTGTGGTGTCAACATGTTTTTTTAAGAGCACTGTGGCTTCGTTTGTGGTTCCTTCACGTCTTCTTTGAGTGACGCGTACAAAACAGCTTTAAACGGCAAATCCTCAGGAGCTGCAGAAGATGCGTTGGCATTCACTCCACCTGCTCTCCACCGACACCAACTGCACCGTCAGACACACTAGAGGGCAGTATGTATACAACATGGAGATGCAGAAAATTAAGACACCACCTCCAGAGCACATCTGTGAATTTACGACATGATCAGGTTTATTATAAATCGCATTAGCCTTTAAATGACATTACATAACCGCAAAAAAAAAAATATTATCTGTTTGTCTCCGCTTTGATTTCCCCTCAAGTGCTTCAACTGCCTTATAATAGAAGGCAATGAGCAGAGATAGGATTGCAGGTAAAACAGTCAAAATGTAATGAGCTGATATTATCATTCGAGACAGTGATACCTTCATTTCGAGGATTTATTTCATTACATTATGTTACGTGTTTTCATTGGATTTGGGCGGTCTTCAAGGGTCTGCTAATTAAAAATAGGGACAATTAATCAAACAGAGCCAACCTACAGGTCAACACCGGGATTATATAGTTAATACAGTCGAGAGTGTGTCTGTCTACGTGATTTCACTCTCTTGCGTTTTTTTTTCTTTTTTTTTTTTCTTCCCAATCATCCATTTAGACTCAGAGTGTCTGGTTCTCTTGGCACTAGGCTGACGAGACGGCATCAAAGAGACATTGCCTCTGTCACATTATGCGGCTCTTCCTTGACCAGGTTTTGATTGAGCGTAGTGATCCAAGACTGATGCCTCCCGGATACTGACTGACTCCAGAGGGAGGGAAAGACAGGGAGACAGGAAGATCTTGTCATTCCAAGATGCACATCAGCGCACATGAGGATAGGTTGGGAGAGATGACAATGTTGGCCACGCTCGGAGGAGTCTGACAGTAGCTCATCTCATTCTGTCTGCCTTTAAATGATGTCTCTCTCTCTCTCTCTCTCTCTCTCCCCGAGACCTCTGTGCGACTAGAGCCGCTCAATTACTGCAGAGAAGAAGGCAAAACTACTTTCTGAAATGTGATTGGATTAGCCACAATCGAAGCAGTTGTAAAATCGCAAACGTACAGACACCTTCGTTTTACTGCAGGGCACCAGAAATAGATGGTTGTTCAGAGTTCACCGAGTTCATAGCTTCCCACATTAGCGAGCTGCGATGAGAGCATGTACAGTGGGTACAGAAAGTATTCAGACCATTCTTACATTTTTCAATCTTTGTTATATTGCAGCCATTTGCTAAAATCATTTTCCCTCATTAATGTACACACGGCACCCCATGTTGACAGAAAAAACACAGAATTGTTGACATTTTTGCAGATTTATTCAAACAGAAAACTGAAATATCTGGTGGTCCTATGTATTCAGACCCTTTGCTCAGTATTTAGTAGAAGCACCCTTTTGATCGAATACAGCCATGAGTCTTTTTGGGAAAGA
>JAUCMS010000052.1:7861790-7873810 GCA_032357445.1 Enteromius radiatus | reverse complement strand
GGTGTTTGAGACTCACAGTATGTTATGTCCATGTACTGAACTCTTATTATTCAACCATGCCAAGGTACATTCAGTTTGCCATTCTATGGCACCTTTAATTATCTATTATTTTATTTTGTTAAAAAATTTGGGTCATTATTTTTTTCACTAGATTTGATGAATTTTTAAAACACATTTTGTTTTTGCAAAATTTACAGAAATGCCGGCTGACAAAAACTTGACTATTTGTTATATTTTTCAGCTGATTAGTCACACAGGCACATGTGATCGGCTAAAACACCTCTGAACTGAGACCCCATGAGAAAACACGATCGATTTCAGATCACATACTTCCAGGCAGTGCTGCACAAGCCGGGTCACTGCCTTTTGAGATGAATGTGAATGCTAACGAACGGTTTCCCTCAGGTATTATAGACCTCCTCGACCCTGGCCATGTAAAAATGTTCACACAAATTCAATACAGTCTGCGCTTTCATTTATAGTTGACAGGTGTGAAATACATCAACTCTTTTAGGCTCTTCAAACTCAAAACTAAATGGCGGTCACAAACGCAACGGTCGAGATTAAACGGGTTAACTTCGGGCGCATTTCAAAGCCGTGGCAGACATAAAAAATTGAACATGCATATCATTATCACAGCTCTGCTGGAAGTCAGCTATGATAGTGAAGCAGAAAGGATAAAGGATAGGCCTGACTCAGCATGACATGCGCCTCCGGAATGCGAGCACCATCTTTTAACAATCATTGCGATGTCTCCGTGCTGCGCGCAGACTCTTCAAGGGGAAAAAGAGAGCAGCAGAAGGTGGACAAGATACTTCAGACACTTCTGTGAAAGCACAAGACAGCAGGTTGGCATACAGACTGGCATAGCAAGCACATGGGAGAGCACTCAAAGGCTGCACCTTCAGAGAGGAGCTGGCATGCAGCCGTGTTTAGCACACAAAAGGCTAGATCAAAGGCCGCCACGGCGCCCCTGCCCCACTTTCATCTGCTTTCCCACACCTGACATCAGGCAACCGCAGGGGGCAATTCTAGCTCAGAGGTGCCCTCTCCGTTTATTTCTCCTCGTTTCTCTCTCTTCCCTCATTCGCAGTGTCTCAAGCGTGGACCTACCTTTGCTAATCAGAGATTAACCTCTGTTGGATATTTCTCAAGGCTTTTCTGCAAATCAGCACCGGGGACTTACGAGAGATGGGTATCTGGAGCAGATGATGTATCTCACAGAGTTTCGGTTGTAGTCATCCTTCAAATCTCTTCTCGGAAATCATTTCATCAAATTCTTTCATGGGATTGTACTGTTCCCTTTTATTATTGTACTTTGATATAAGCACGTACAAGGTGATATAAGGCCAATGTATATTAATGTACCAGTGGCTTTCTCAAAGACACCTGTGAAAAATATGTACACCTTTGCATGCGTTTATTATGGAAATAATATACTGTACTTAAAAAGAATACACTTAAAGGGTTAGATGAAGCACTCTGATGGCAAATTTTTTGTGCAAATTGACAGTGGTAATTGTTGGCAGTTAATGGGACACAAGGCCCCTGGTTTTCATCAAAAATATCTTAAACTGTGTTCAGAAGATCATCTAAGCTTGTACAGGTTTGGAACGACGTGGAGGTAAATTATTAATGACAAATGTTTTTATTTTGGGGTGGATTAACCCTTTAAATGACAGTTGCATTCTAATTTCAATTATAAATTTAAATATTTCACATACTTTTGAAAATCCAGCATTTAGTTGATCCTGATATCGCCACAGTTATAAACACAACGGCTAGTATTTGTATGTGCCATTTCATAAGTCTGTTGTCTATCAGGCATTTCTATTTATTTATTTTTATAGTTAAAGTTTTGAAATATTCGTATTTACGCATTTGTAACAATGATGTTGCAATTTAGTACATTTTATATTAATTTTAAATATAATGTATAAAACTATTACAAATTGCCCTTTTTAAAATGTATGTTGTACTCTCTTTAAGAACATTTAAGTGACCTTTATTTAAATTAACATTAAAATATATCTAAGTGCACATTCAGTGTACTTCTTTTTTCACAATGGTTTTTGAACCATTATACCATATACTGGATTACACAAAATATTAGAAACCCTTTACCAGAATAAATGTCACAACAATACAAGGTTGAGCATATAAAAATATAAAAAGCCTTATACAAAGTAAATAAAGACGCAAACTTTTTTTGGAATGTGTATTAAACAGATTATTATAGCACATTTTACAAAGAAATAATATTCTTTAAAATTTCATGTTTAAGTCATTGTATGACTTGCCAAGGGTAGGCAATTAAAATGTAATGGTGATAAATGGAGACAAAAAAAAAAACTGGTTTCAGTTATGAATTACAAACAGGGTTTATTCTGCTAAATAATGTGTATAAATTCAGTTTATTGTTAATTATGTCAGTAGTTTCAATATCATTATACACAATGGCACTGTAATCCACAAGAAGAAATCAGTAAGGATATTCTGCTCAATATTTCAGCCGCAGAACACAATTATAGAAATATGCTTTATTGACCTTCATACCATTCTATACAGAAAACCGCAGCCTGATTCTATTTTAATAACATAAAACTCTTTTTTACAGTGCTGCACAGGATGGGAATGGATGTACAGCCCGGGTGCAAAGTACTTCAGCGGTCACCTTAAATTGCAAAAGCGCAATGAAATGCATTTTGGGAAACTGTAACAAGCCCCCAGGGCCTGTCAAAAAATGAAAGCAAAAGAACGGAAAGACAGCAAAAGGAACAAATCTTCCTTTCTGCGGTACAGTGTTGAATGCATGATTCGTATTGTTTCAATCAATCCCAATTTAATAGACAGCAACCCCGAGAGAACCTTTGGGGAGTCATGAAGGCTGACAGATGAAAACTTACTGCGATCATCAAAGACTGTGCCAGCACCGAGCGCTTTCATTCAGACGTGAGGGATGAACGCGAAAGTATGGTGATTCTCATATTCTTACGGGCCACAGCACAGTAACAGAGCCAAAAATGGTGGTGTACATGGGTGACCTGCGTAAAACAGACCCGAAACTACTCAAATCTGTGCTCAGCTTACATATTTTGTCATCGAAAATATGCACTCTTGTAAAAACCAATATGGCTTTTCTGTAAGGACGTGGAGGCATGTTGGTGCAGGTTTAACAGTATTGTTGTCTGCAGGAAACTTAGGGAACAGCTGTTAGGGTGAATTGGGGTCTCAGAAAGTTCTGCTTTACTTCTCACAACTTGTTCCTCAGATTATGTATTGTGAAATACACACAGGTGAACATATACTCAGTGGTGAACATATGGAGCCATAATTTGTGGCAGTCAACTATTTAACCGCAGAGCAATTAAGTTGAACAATCTTGAATCTATTATTTTATAATACTGTATATTCTATATGTTTTCTTTAATATAGGTAGAGAACACCTTAACATATTAGATTCTTCAAATATGATGTTTAATGGGAGGACTTCTGATTTTATGTGTGATGGCAATAACATGAAAGTTTGATTATTATTATTTATTTTTTTTTTCAAATTGATGTTTCTGTAAAGAAAAAGTGATCATCAACAAATTTGGGGGATTTATTGTAAAAAAAAAAAAAATAAAAATAAATAAATTCAGCATTGACTATTGAATTATTAAAAAAAATTAAATAATTGTATTATTTATTGGACCTGATCTAACATGAACTAAGCAATTATAATTGTATTAACTAACACTAACAAAGACTAATAAATAATGAATAATAATAAAAATAATAATAATTGTTAATTAATCATAGTTACTAACTAACATCAACTAATGGGACCTTATTGTGAAGTGTATATATATATAGATATTATAGTTTCATTAATACTAATTTTTTTAAATTTTTCTAAGGGAACAGGACATTTCTGCTAATTAAAGAATTACCCAGAAATATCTTCCTGGAATAGTGTAATATGCACTCTCAGTGTTTGAATTCATTCCCATAAGCCTGAAGATGAAATGATTTGTTTCTTCTCAGCAGCACAAAGCATAAATCAACATGAAGCGTCCGTGTAAAGAATTCAAACAGGAATATGATAACCTACATCATTAAGCTCAAAGTTACAATAAAAGCCAGTACAAAACTTCAGGGATGAAAGTGTCACTGTTTTTGTTGTCTTGGGGTTTTAGGAAGCGAGAGACCTTTACGCGAGTCCAATTAGCATCGTTGGCTTCAAACACAGCTCACTCTCAACACTGAACCCTGGCCAATAAATAAAGCCACATATCTTAAAAACAGGAAATGCATGTTGTGGTGGTTGAACCATTTAGATCTCTCTTGGATCAATATGCCTTTAAAAACAAATGGACAACTCGGATGGCTCAAATGGCCTTTTTTCCAATTATACAGCCTGGGTGGATTTTTATCCCTCACTTACCCGTTTGGCCGTAACTTTTAACTATTAACAATTAACAAAATGCTGAATCTCTTTTTCCATGACAAACAACAACTTTCAGTTCAGTTCAGATGAATGAAACATTTGATACCAATTACAAAGTCGGCCACATTTTACTATGGAAACACTGAAGGAGCTTGGATGGCATAAAATCATGCCTTTGTCGAGCTTTGGCGAATGAATAGCGTTGGCCTCCATCGCTAACAATCTAAGCTGATTATCATTCATGCTACCTGGCCAACCGCTGCAGGATTTCACAATTTCAGCGATATTTACAGGAATAGAGTGTAAAAAAATGCGTTTCACTGGAAATCCCAAGCTTAAAGTTTGGAGATATTGAAGATGCAGGCAGTTCTTCCCATATAGCATTGAAGTACAGTATGCCGTGAGTCTGTTCAATCACAGATAAGCCGCCGCATCCAAACAAGGTCTGATCCAATGAGAGCGTGTGAGAGAGAGCGAGTAACTCTAAACAAGCTCTTATGTTGAACAGATGTGGAGTTCCTCCCCCTGTACTACACCATAGCCTGCAGTCAAATACGTACACGCTCCACCAAAAGCAAAACAAACGTTTAGGGTGCATTTTTAGCATTGCTTGGATTCCTGCGGTCGACGCGACATGTTAAGGCCAACCAGAATGCGGCGTGAAGAGAGATCGTAGTAAACAAAACAAGTTAGAGGCCTCTGGTTTCGGAGGAATGCGAGAGAACGGAATACGCAAAAGTGCTGCTCTAGTTGATTTATCGCCACGTTCTGGTCAGAGAGCGAACAGAAGACGCAGCTGGTGCGTGTCAGAGATGAGAAAGCGGATTTAAATGATCGTATCGGACCTCACTCCAACCCCTATCCTTGACTTGAACCGGCACTTGTGGTTTTACGTAACATCGCAAAACTGGCAGAGGGGTTTCTTGACAACTTCAAAACACAAACGCGCAGCTCCCGTGGAGCGTTTGAAGTGAAATGCTGAGGTAAAACAAACAGATGCGAGGGTCAGGCATACTTCACGTTGCAGTTCAAAAGTTTTGGCACCTTTTGATATAATCCACGGCCCTCATTCGACCCCTTGACCTCTCTATCACAGCGCTCGTTTCAACTTAAAGTGCACCGTGTGAGCGCTAACAGTTGTCAACACTTAACCCCAGACTACAAAGGTGAACGCTAAAAGCCCCATAGCTTCATCCACTGACGTCACTTTCCGTAATAAAATGCTCTAAACCGCAGCTCAGTCCAGACACGCACGCAACCGCAGCCAAAGATACAACAAATGACACATCGACTGTCTGTGATATTGAACCGGCTAAATGAGAGATCAGTTTTTGCCAAAGGTAAATAATGAGGTTGAAACGCATCTCTCGATTGCACTTTCATGTCATGACTTGTTTTGAAATTTCGCAATGAATATCTGTCCATTAGCTGGCAAATGACACAAATAGCCTTCTTACATAATGCCTGTAAACAGGGTATAGATAATGATCCCAGGCTTAACTGATTTATTGGGCTGTCCGGCACGTTGCCTGTTAAGATATTTACATAGAGAACAAATAAGCAATAGCACTTGAAAGCGCTCCTGGTTGTTTTGCCACCTTGACAGCGGTGGGGAGTGAAAATTGAGATCTCTATCAATATGATCCATTATCTTGGAGGTGTTTAAGTTAACAGCTTCATGACGGTTGTTTGTTTTACCTTCACTTTTTCCTGTGCGATTATGTAATACAAAACCCTTGGGTATGGATTGTACAATAGAAAAAATAGTTTTTCTATTGTACCAAGAAGTACCTTTAACATCTTTACAGTTCTGAGCACTAAAATGTTCTTCAGACTAGAACTAAAAGGTTCATTTAAGAACTGTCCAGTGAAAGGATCTCCAAAATGGTTCTTCTGATATATATATATATATATATATATATATAAAAAAAAAAAAAAAAAAAACTAAAAAAAACATGAGCACGATGGAACATGTTTGACTTCTGCAGATTTAAAACTTGAAATACTATCTTTAAAGTGAACTGTTTCTTCCGTCTGGCATGGCTTGATTTCAACCAGGGCTGTGTAACCTGGGGCTTCAGGGGTCCTTGTGTTTCTCAGCGGTTAAGACATGTTGGTATCTGAAGACGGCCATCACGTTAAGACCCCTGATCAAATCACTTGCTCTGAAGCCTCAGGGATGGGAGTTTACAAATGCTAGATGGCTCCATTATGTGCAGTCACGCAGGTCAAGACAGGTCACATTGACTCAGCTCAAGAGGTTGTGTCTGTTAAACTACTGGATAAACCGCTGTGCTATTTTGATGTCGTCAGTCTTGGAATTGTATTTTGCTAATGAGAAATGCTAATCAGTGGGATTTTTAGCATTCACTGCACTGATTTTTTATGTCATTCTGTGGAATGGATTGAAATATTGGAAAAATGTACTGGACTCTTTTTAAATTATTATTATTAGTCAAAATGTTCGTCTTTTAGGTTTTTAAATTCTGAACCAAATTAATATTTTTAGTGACTATACACATTTACAATTCCCTTTGAAGAAAATGGAGCAAGAGAACCATAGTGCACTACACAGATTTTAGTCCAATTAATCCCTGGTGAAGAAGAAATGTGCTTAATTGTATTGATTATGCATTTGTCGACCAAACAGTTGACGGTAGCCATTAACGTCCTATGGTAGTCAGTGGCCATCAGTTTGGTTGCCGACATTCTTCGATATACCTTTTATGTTTAGCAGAAGAAAGAAATTCACATATTCCAACTTCCTTTAAATATATTATATAAAGTCAGACCATTTTTTAATGAAAAAAACAAAACAACAAATACTATTGCTTTAATGTGTCCCTTTGTGCAGAATTCTGTGTGGCCTGCTGATGAGATAAAGGATTTTCTTATCTGTATTATTTTGAAAGAGATATTTAAAAAAAAAAAAAAAAAATTGCAGTGCTGTGCATGTTGCTTTTATTTAGTGTGTGGGGACTTTTTTTATACATTTGCATTGGAGGTCAGCTTTATCATTTGTCTTGAGTGAGTCTGGAGCACTAGCGCGTGAGTACCTTGAAGCATTACTCTCACTAGATCTGATCAAATCAAAACACAGCAGAAACTGATTTCTTATCTCCTAAGATGCTGCATTTCCCTTTTTCCGCTGAGCAGAGAGAGAGCATTACGAATCATTTGATTACTTTTGCCTCAAATGGATACCGAACAGCGCAGTCTTTACCCCAGGAGCCCTGCATTGCACATAAAAATCAAATTAAATCCTGCAGCTTCTGTATTTTAAAATAATTAACTGAGTTAAGTGCTGTTATTGTCATGGAATGGGACTAAATGGAACATTAAAAGTTTTTCTTTTTTATATTATTATTATGAGACTCAAAACAGTGCAATTTCCCTTTATGCTTGGGATTATCAAGTGTTGTCATTTTGTGTGAATGTGCTGCAGTCTCCTGTCACGGTGACGTAGACATCAACACAACTGATGACAAAACAGAAACTAGTTAAACATATGACATGTGCCATAGAATGTAGTCTTTGTAATCATGTTTAAATTTAAAATTCCATTTTCATAAAAAAAAATGTTGATTGAATAACTGAAATGTCAAGTGGTGTAACCATAAAGTAAAAGTAAGATATTTCCTAGCACCTTGTTTTCAATGATATGTTTCAAGGTATGAATATTTGAACCATCATGAAACTTTATTGAGGTTATCACATTTTATGTTTGATTGAAATATATGTATGATAAATAATAAAAAAAGAATACATATTATTAATATGATAATATTAAATGACACCATTTTGCGGGACTTTCATTTAAATAAAAGTTTCAATAGTTTTAAAAATGTGAAAAAAATATTTAATTGAGAAACTGAAAACATATTCAAGAATCACATTTGAATGTATTTTCGAATAGCTAAGTACAACCAGCCACTGACCCGTATGCCAAACATAATGACCTTGATTTTCTACTGAGCTATTCTTCAGTGCAGCTCAAGGCAAAGGCAGTGTAGCAGCTGCTGGTCAGTTCTTGTACAGCTGATCGCAGGAAGACGTTTGGACCACAGGCATTGGTGTAAGATACGCCCTTCCTCCCTGTTCCATATGGCGCTGCCCTAGAGGCCCGAGAGCAGCCAGCTGTTCATTTCTGCACCCTTACGTTGATTTAATAGTGGTTACGGGATCCCAGCATCTTCAGAACAATGTCGCGACGCGTGGACCAGACTGGAAAAGCCGCTTGATGAGTGGTCCCGTGGACATCCCTTTGTAATAACCTTTTGTTAATATCTCCTCAATGGCCCTTGCAATAATCACATTCTGAAGTGGCATGAAACGCTGGCGCGCTCCATAACCGGGCTTGTGGCCACAGAAGGATGTAATTAACTCATATTGAGTTTCATTATCGTGGAGAGCTCTCAGCTAGCATGCGGTTCAAGTGTATAATTGTCATATTAGATTCAATGCCTTTGAGAGATCAAATAGAGTTTCAATCAAGTTGTCGGAGGTGGCTTCAGGCAGACGCAGATGTGACTGACACAGATCGGCTTGTTTTTGTTGTTGCTTGTCTTGTTAACCAGGAGGAATCTGTTACATCTGTTTGCTTTAATCTTGCTGTTGCGTCTCAGGTGCGAGTGATGGGTATGAAGACATCATCTAGCGAGACTCTGATTTGGAAACGCCACACTGTGTTTGTTACTCTTGGCTTTTGAAGATGAGAACGCCCCAGCATATGTTCAAAAGCTCAGAGATACAATACGCTGCGTGTTCTTCCGCCTCGGTGTTGAATCTCTTCTGGTATCACTCTAAAAATGTCTTGTACGTGACTTCATTTGAAGCCACCTTGGAACAAGTCGACGACAACGAAAACAGATGTAAACCAAAATAGCGAACAAAGCCTGAACGTTTGCCGAACTGCTCTGTAGCGGTGCTTGAGGAGCGACTTCTTCAGGTTTTCTTGTTCTTATTCCCATGTGTGTGAGGCAACATAAAGACGGGCATTGATTTCTGCCCTGCCTTGCCCTTGGGAGGCGAAGTCTGACAGATGGGGAAAACAACTTTTGAGGACGGGATAATAAGGGAAAGTCCTCCTTTAGCAGAACGTGCTTAGAGTTGCAAATTCTCACTGGCTTCCTGATGGCTCCGTGATCCCCTAGATCTTCTTATTTCTTGAAGATCGAATAGCTGACAGATCGCGTAATCAAAAAAAATGTTCTCCAGATACTCCTCTACACCATAAAAGAGCTTCAAACTAACCATTAGACTGGAGATGGGATCAAAGTCATCGCTCAACCTTCTCATGAAGATTCAACACTATACGTCTCCAGTGATTCTTGCTCCGGATGAGTAGGCAAGAGCCTGTAATGTTTGAAGATTTCACTTTTACATTTGCTCTCAAAGAAGGAAGAATGCAGAGCAGCAGGGGAGTGGTGTGGCATTTATAGATGATGGCGATGACTTCATCCCTCAACTTTGGTGTTTAACTCATCGCATCAGTCATAAAGACATGAATGATACCTCAAATCATGCCACTCTTTTAGAAGATGTGCGCTATTACTGATCTGACTTTCAGTTTCCAACCTAGAAGATGACAAAATTGACCAAAAGATGCTGTAGCTACATTGAAAGAGGTATTTTTTGGGACTTGGGTTGATAAGGAACCACTTAACAACCACATAAAACAGATTGCAAAGCTCTAGCAATCATTTTTAGATTTGAGAGTGTAGATATTTTTGGTGGTAATGTGGCCCTGTTAAAGGCATATCCTCATCCTCCTTTGGTTTCATTCATTACTGTTGGATTTCATTCATCTACTCTTTCAATAGAAAGGGGTTGGGGGCATCCTGAGTTTTGTGGAGGATTGTAGAGCAAGCAAGAACTGGCCCACCTCCCTGCCAGAGGAGCACAATGGCCCACCCTTGTTAAGTTTGTACTTGGAGGTGGAATGAACGCATCATATGAAAGAGAGGCCCCAGGTTCAAATCAAGAGAGCTGACGCATGGCTAAAGATTTTATTTGGAGTTGCACTTTATTTTAAAAGTATATTTGTTACAATGTAATTATACATCAAGTACAGAGTATTATTAATACGTTTAGCTTTATCTAAAGCTATCCTTGTTACAGTTTAATTATACATTTTGGTACTGAGTAATGCTAACTAACTACATGCACTTACTGTATGACTATTGTTAGGATTAGGGTTTGGGTTACATGTAATTATGCCTAATCTATTGTTATAATAGTGTTATAGTATTATTATAATTGTTACAATAGTGGGTAATATAGTATATACTGTAGTATATGGTATACATAAGTACATGCGATGTGTAAAATAAAGTGTTACAGTGTGTAAAATAAGTGTTACCTATTAATTAACTACATGTTCCTACTTAGTTGCTTGTAATTCTGCATACTTTTCCAGCTTTTGCTGTAGTATGTGTAAAAAATGTAAGAAGGACACTGTAAAATAAAGTGTTGCAGATTTTTGTTCATAGTACTATTACAGTGTACTTACCAATTTGTTACACAGGAGAGCCTATGCAAACGTATTTGCAATTTATTATAATTTTTTTTTTATGCATGTAGTATGTGGTTGCTAGAATGTTGCTTTGTGGTTGCTAATTTACTAATTGAATTAATCAAATAATTAAAATAATTTGAAATAAAAAAATATTAAACACAATAACATGTCTTTGTTTTTATGTAAAATAGTTATTTTAATTATTTAAACAATTATTAAAAGTTTTATAAATTGAAAGATATATTAATTATTACATCTATAATATATTAATATATTAATTATTATATATAATAATATGTAAATTATTTATTTATTTTATTTACTTAGTATAATTATAATTTAATTACTTCAACATTTAAACATTAAAATGTTTAGTAAATAAAAAAAATGAATTATTAAAATGATGAGTTTTTTAATAAATAAATGTTACATTTGATAATATATTTATATTATTAAATGTAACATTTATTTATTAAAAAACTCAGTCTAATTAAATAAGTCAAGATTTCAACAATTATCAAAATGTTTAAAAAATATATAAATAATAAAATATATAATATGAAATATTATTGTATATACACTTCTTAAAATGTTTTATGTATTTATTTATTGTGTGTGTGTGGTTTGGTTTATATATCCTGATGGGGACTTAAATCTGAATACACACAGACTCATGGGGTCTCATGTCACTATGACCTAAGTTGAGGTCTCCATGGGTACCAAAGCCTATAAATCATACAGAATTAGTTACTTTGAGAAAGTAAAAAAGAAGATATTGTTTGCAGAGTATGAAAAACATTACTCCTGTGGACAGTCCCTACAAGGATAGCTGACCAGACGTGTGTGTGTGTGCATGTGTATGTGGTTTATGAGGTCACACATACACATTTGTATAATGACATAGGTATTACAATATGAGGATGATTTATGAGGACATTTTCATTGTCCCCATAATTCAAAAGGCTTAGTAAACATACTAAATGGTGTTGTTTTAAAAATCTAAAAATGCACATAGTTTCCTGTAAGGGGTAGGTTTAGGTGTAGGGTCAGTGTAGGGCAATACCACATACA
>JAUCMS010000052.1:7807181-7822277 GCA_032357445.1 Enteromius radiatus | reverse complement strand
TGCAATAAACAAACAGCACTAAAAATGGTACAGAGATTCTGACATCATTTATTTTCCTTGTTTCATCACTATGTTTTTATTTATTTTCCAAGATTCCGGTGAAAATGGCAAAACTGGCATCACACCCTCATCATCCAGACTTCGCTTCCTTATTAAGTGGCAGCAGTGTAATTAAGATGTTTGGATCTTTCAGAGGAACCCCATACTCCACCGGCATTGTCAAATAGATGACTTGTAAATAATAGATGGCGCTGGCGGTATAGACTCTAGCTTATATGGTCCCATCAAGGAATATAAGAGAGAAAGATGAAAGCGATTTTCACCACACATGCACACTCCTGGATTCATTGACTTTGAGTTGTCATTTGATATGAAAGTAAGGAGATGATTTTGACATCTGCTGCTGATCAAAGCATTGGTTGGTGAATTGTTTACCTTGTAGTTCTCCATGTGGCATCTCCATCTAAACAGGTATTCCACACTGTACCTGCTATTATCATTAGTGAAGGTTAAAACGGTTCCCAGTACGTTCCACGCATCCAAACCTACTATTTGACTGGTTGCTAAATACCTATTTATAAAATATGTTTGACTTCTTTTGTAGGTAATGCAGATTCAAAAAAATATATTGCCAAAACATGTAAATGTAATGACATTGTAATAAAAATATGTGTAGTGTAATGTAATAAAAAAAAGTGTGATGTAAAAAAAAATTTAAAAAATTATATTATTAAATATAAAAAATGCATATTAAATCATATTGTCGGTGGATGTCGATATTGCTGCTATTTTGCAGTTAAAATTAAATATTATTTGTCAATATTGCACTTATGCTTGGCTATAAATTCTAGTGTACAAAAATTTACTCAATAATGTTCTAATTTCCAGTATACGTTAATTTTAATTTAAAATATGGACATAAAAAAAATCTAATTATATCATTAAATATAAAAAATGCATATTAAATCATATTATATACATGCATATATATGCATCTTTGTTATAATAATACTATTATTGTGTTAAATGAGAAAAGCATTTAATAGACAATATAAAAAAGCGGTTTTAGAAATATTATTTTATTCAAAATAGAATTTATAAGATATAAACCCATGTTTTCAGAAGCAGCATCTGAAGTGCATTTGGGTATATTTACAAGATGTGTGTTTCAGATGTGGCATGAATGCATTTACCCTGCAATTATACTTTCATACATAATGGTATGAGTTTAATGGGTTTTAAATGAGCATTAATGATTAAAAGTATTACAATAATATATATATATATATATATAATAAAAATAATATTGAAATACAAAGTTATTTGTATAAATATTTATTCATTCATTCATTAGCTTGCATTTTGTATTATCTCTTCAAAAGAACAATTAACATTTTCACCAATTCATTGATATTCACATAAGCTAATCTAAATTCTCCTTGCTTCACCAAGATGAAGCTGCGTTGACAACAAATAAGCACATTTATTCGTCATAAGTCTCTTTCTGTCCAACTTGTGCAGGCCAAGTTTGGCACGCCACACTATCAACATTTGATATACGAGCAAACTTGGTATTTACCATCTAAATTGCTTCTCCACAATGCTCAGATGATGACAGTGATTAATCCGCTAAAGAGCTGAATCTTCCTTCTTCAGTATGCTTCCACATTTTCAGCCACCCATCTAAGACTTAAAGGCAACATTTGTATTCCCCGTGAGTGGTTCCCCCGCCTATTTGACGATATTACCTCCGAGAGCGAAGCCGTCCGCACAGCCGCTCGTGCTGGGTGGGCTCCAGTATTAATGTCATATATTTCTCTCCCTATCTTCTCATCATTAGGCAATTTAATAAATGTGGTGTGAGCACACTAATGTTCGATCATACATCAGAGGCAGCTGACCCAGGGTCAGTACGCCGGACAGCGTCCAGGATCCCGCTCCTATAGTCCTCCCCCCACATCTCTTTATTCCTCTGTTTCTTTTTTTCCCTTAGGTGAGCACATTTTCATAGCTTCTCTCCTGGACTTTTTATATAGTTTGTACAAAGGCTGCTCCAAGTATAAAGGTCGTTTGGCAGAATATCTATCAGACCTTTGCCAAAAACTCAGCAGGAGCTTGTCCTACTAGAGAGCCATGTGTGTTTTACTTTTTTTTTTTTTTTAAATGCTTTTGTTTGATTTATTTGTCCGGGGTAGAGATATAACGACATGAGGATATGCACTGGACATTTTTTTGTTATTTGCAAGAGTGTAAAAAAAAGCTGAAATCTTCTACATTCCACTAAAGATACCGACAAGTTGTCCCAAATGCTTTTTTTTTTTTTTTTTAAATCTGTAGAGCACAAAATTTGTAATACTATGTGATTTCACCATTACTGTATGACACCATTACATTTGTTCTGTTTCTCTTGCATGGCTAAAAACAAAAGTATGTTAAATTCTCATAAATAATGGCACAGGAGTCATTTTTGGGTGAAACGATTCCCTTGAAGGCACAAGAGAAAGCTCGGACGTTTGATAGGAATGTGTAAGATGAAATTTGAGCGTGAGGAAAGAGCAAATTCACAAATCAACAATCTCACCGTTGTCGGTGCATGTCAATATTGCTGATATTTTGGAGCTAAAATTACAAATTATTTGTCAGTATTGCAAACACTTATGCTTGGCTATAAATTCTAGTGTACAAAAATTGACTCAATAATGTTCTATTTTCCATTACACAATTTACAAATGAATGGGAGCCGATTGTTGGTGATTAAGTTGTTAGTTTAAAACAAAGGGGCCATTTGGCCTACCTCTGGTAGGGCTGAGGGGGTCAGAAAAACCTGGGAGTCCTAGTGTTAACAGACAAAAAATAAAAAACACACTAAACATGTTATGTGTCAACTATCCAAAAATAGGCATGCATTTGTCAGTGTGTATGAGTGAACGTTCCACCTCTCTGCACTTGATTTATGGGAGAAGTAAAACACTCATACATATCCATTCACACACACACAAAGGTATTCTAGCGCTCGGTTGGATGTGTCTCAGCTGTCTAACACTGAACATGTCCTGCTGCCTTTTCATGATCATTCACCAAGTCAAGGGAGACACTGCATACATGTGTGTGTGTGTGTATGTGTGCCGCTGTGGCGGTTCGTCTGCATCTTCACCCTCATGCATCTGTCGTGATTGTCTAAGGACTGGAACAAGGCAAGCAAATCAAAGAGACACGGTCTGCTACATCGCAGAGTACAAGTGCCCACATTATGGGGCGAGCTTAAATGTGTCCAAGAAAGAGCTTCAGATGAAAGGCAACACTATTTCAGTGAGAAAGAGAGAGAGAGGAAAGAACAGAAGCAATGAAGAAAGGATATGACAAGCTGCTCAAAAAAGCTGTTCAGAGAGCACAAAGCCACCTCAGTGTCTGGTGCATCTCCAAATCGACAGCAGATAGAGACAGAAGTAGAAATGATTTTGATATGTGGATAAGGGTATTTATTTACTGATATAAAGTGCAGCGGGAATAAAGGAAAATATATTTTTAATACTCAATATATTTTAGATACTGTACATATAAAGTACTAAGGCAGAATTTGTTATGTTTTAGTAAGAAAAAAAAATAAATAAAAATCAAAGAACTATATTCCAAGGGGTCCTATCTTCTTGTGGTACACTGAATGCAGCTTATATTTTCTTGCTTTCTCTCTGTTTGTCTTTATAATGTATTTGGTACCACGCAAGAGACAGGAACAAATCTAGCATTCTCTTTCATGTGTGTTTGTTACAAGTAATTTTTAGTTAAAAAAAATATCTAAAATATCTTCAGTAATTGGTCCAACAGTGCATAGAGAAGTTCATAGAGTAATATGCAATCGCATTCAGATGAAAACACAAACACAGGCAGTATTTAGCCAAATAGGCCTTGAGAACTGACATCATGTTCATTATTCATCTGCACTTTGAGACACGTCTGGAAATTCTGCTCCTCTTTTTCCAGTCCTGGAATCACATGCTCATAAGCAAAACATCTGCTTTCCTTTACAAATGGAGTAAAAACCAAGCGAGTTTTCATATTTCTGTGGTTATGGAGGAAAGTGAATGTAGGAATGATTTGTATTATAGCCATAATACGTGTTAGCGTGTTTCTCCATGCACTTGCACTCATCAAGTGCCAAATTCAAGTAAAAGCTTGGCTAGTTTTGTAAAACTTGCTTACAAATTTATAATAAACTGCAACATAATACAGTCAAGTTCTGGTTTGTACAAAGCAGTCAAACAAAGTGTGAAAACAGCATAAAGGGTTGTTAACAAAGAACATATTTTTGAATTTTATTGTGCTGCATTTTCTATGTACATTCTTTTTTGTAGATTCTTGATTTGCTTTGATTTTCACACAATTTAAAACAGTAAAACATGAAAATTTGATAAAAGTGTAAAGTTGTAAAGTAAAAAATAAAATTATATGGCCAGTACATGTTCAACTGTCTTTTTTTCCTTGGAGTTATTTGTATTATGTTTCCTACATCTACATTGGTGGCCATTTAAGTTTTTTTGTTTTTTTTTTCAAGGATATCACTGTGAACTGTCACAGTATAGAGAGGCGTGTGAATGTTTGGCTCACCCTGTTTTCATGAGCTAGCGTGTCCTCGTATACCCTGCCTGAAATGCTGCCAAACTAACATGTAGTAAATTCCTGGATGTCCCATGTTGATTTACAGGTAAGATTGTGCTCGCAGCCAATTTCCCTCAGTCTGCTAAATTTTGAGTCCCTCTCAACACTCTATGAATCCATTCTTGGCTTCAATCCCTTGCCAGCTAATCTTAGATTACTCCTTTGCAAATTTACTCTGAATCCACCTCAGGCTGGGTGATTTATAGTTGTTATTACCCATTTTATCCTATGTGTGCTAAAGCTCAGTGCTTGCAAAAGCTGTTAATTGCTTAATTCTGGAGATAAGACAGTGAGCATGACTGGAGTCGCCAATCACGCACTAGTGAAGACATCTTTCAACGCTGCTGCAAAGGCAAGTCCTGCACTAAATTTGGTGCATAACTCGTCCTGCACATGAATGATTGTGCTATTACTTTTCTAAGCTATCAAACTTATTTCCACCTAGCAAAAATGCCACCCAAAAGCTGAATAGCAACTTTCTGTAAACTAACAGGAACACCCTTAAAAACACAGCAAATCCCTGGAAAGCAACCAGAATACACTTTAGCAACTGAACAGCAACTCCATGGCAACTAACAACATTACTCTAGCAACCACATAGTAACTCCCTGGTAACTAACAACAACAGTATAGCAACCATATAACAACTCCCTAGAAACCAACCAGAACACTCAAGAAACTGCATAGAAACTCCCTGAAAACCACTGAGAATAGCCTAGCAACCGCAAACAAACTAAGCAACCAAATAGTAACTCAATGGAAGCCACCCTACAGTAGCAACCACACAACAACTCCCTGGTAACCAGCTACAGCACTAAGGGGAGGCACGTTTTGACTCATATTTTCTTCATAAAGCGTAAAACTGTAGTGTAGAGACGTGGCCTCTTATCAAGGCTGTTGTGATCTATTGTTTCTACAGCGCTGAAAGCTATCAATGCTCTTATTGTCTCTTTTTTAATACTTTGTCTTTTCCCATTAACAGTCAGTTGAAAGGCTGAGACAAACACGAATGAAGATTTATAACATCTTTCTTCTCCCTTCCTTCCCCCACATCATGAATTAAAGAACTGCATAGTGTTCCATGATGTGACTGGAGGATGGGTGATAGTAAATTAAACACAATGTTCCAGGCAATGTTCCTGAGAGAGAGAGAGAGAGAGAGAGAGAGAGAGAGAGAGTCTTCTTTGAGCCCCAGCTATGAAACCAAATAAATAAACTGATAAATAATAAAGAGCCGTTGAGGGCCTCTCTCCTTGGCCATGACATGACCTTCCCTAGATTTTCGTCCTATATTCACCAGCCTCCAAAAACACTCTGTTTTTCAGTTTGTATTTGCAAAGCATTATATTTTACATTATATGTACAGTATGTATATATATATATATATATATATATGCTACTTTTGGCTATTACTCTACTATTTTACTTACTTTTAATGCAACCTTAAATAGGATTATTGCAACAATGTTTAATTAGTGAAATAATAGCTTCAAATCTTAGGGGGACTTGGAATCCACACAATGTAATATAATCTAATTACAAGTAGTAAATTTTTAATCTGATTATGTAATTCAAATTACTTGGCATCCATTACTACCCAGCACTGTAACTATATATCCAACACAGTCTCATGACCCATTCGAACGAGATGGCTAATTTGTGCTAATTTGTACAAATTCGTACGACCTCACTCATACGATTTTGAAATATTTATTTAAAACGCGTACCGGGTAGGTTTAGGGGTGGGGTTAGGTGTAGGTAATTCATACAAATTCATACAAAATGGCAACTCATAAAATATGTATGATTTTTGCTAAATCGTACGTATTTTATGAGTTGCTATGAATTTGTATGAATTAGCCACCTTGTAAAATATGTACAAATTTAACATACCTTTAACAAGACCATTTTTCTTAGCCTTATGAAGGTCCGGGCACAGGCAGGAAGGCTGTCACGGTCCGCCGAAGTCCCACGAGTGCATCACCCGGCTCCACCACCATCTACATGCGCTTACATTGAGAATGAGTAGCGAGCTGCAAACATCTCTGCGGACTCCGTTCCACATTCACGACCCGTGCGCCGTCACAGACTGCCGCGGACTTCGTTCCACATTGACGGCCCCATGCGCCGTCACAGACTGCCGCAGACTTCGTTCCAGATTCACGCCCCTGTGTGCCATAACAGACTGCTGCGGACTCCGATCCGCATTCACGGGCCCATGTGCCGTCACCGGTTTTCGCAGATCCTGCTCCATCAAATGCCAATCCAGTTCCGGAAGTTCGGCCAGGAGCGCCGATCCAGTCTCCCGCGGATTCCAGTCCGCCTACTCCAGATCCAGTCCCAGAGTGTCAGCCAGGAGTGCCGATCCATTCCCACAGGGACTCCGGTCCACAATTTCCCACTCTGGATATAGAGTGGGAGTCCGAGTTGCCAGAGTTAATCCCCCTGATTCCCAATCCGCCTCAGTCAGGTGCCAGCCCCGAATTCCGGTCAGGGGATTGCTGGTTCACGGCCAGGAGTGCCATATGAAATCCTTGCGGTTTCTAGTCCGCATCAGCCGGGTTTCAGCCTCGTATCACGGTCAGAGGAGCTGTGTTCAACATTGTCAGTTCCGGTAACACAGCCAGGAGAGCCGTACAAAATCCTTACGGTTCCTAGTCCACACCAGTCGGTTCATTTTCCGTGTATGTATGCGTTGACTTGTGCACTTTCATCAGCTCTCCTTGTACACCTGTCTTTGTTTTATTAAATGTTCATTTATTCAGCTACTCCTGTCTCTAAGCCTCCCTGTCCGGCTGAGAAGCAGAGTCGCTACAAGCCAGATTGTTACAAACAGCAATGAAGACAATCCTATTTCTTGTTTTTTTTTTTACACTATCCAATTTTGCCACTGAATTAACAACTAGCTGCTCATTTCACTGAAGACCACCTCAATTTGTTTGGTGTGAATTTGGTTGTAAAACTGTGTGTAGAGAGAACATAATTTTGCAATTTGAAGAAAAATGTCACCCATATTTCACTCTGGTGTGTATGCAGCCTGTCTGTTCATTTAGTGACCTTTATCGCACCACTTTCATACAAAAATGTCCTTCCAAAACTGAGTTCGTTTTATTGAATTTTACCAAGGTTATGTTTCATTCATGCCATGCTCCCACACGCTTAATGGACATTACTATATATCTTAAGCCTAAAGGAGACATAAGTGAGGGAGTTGAACAATCCTTACCCTGTGATTTATATGGATATGGCAGTAAAACGGCAGTCTGGGATAACATGCCCGATTATAAATGACAGAACGACAGGGACTACCATCTGCCATCCTAATGAATCCAAGTCATCCAAATGAAATGGGACTGAGGATTTTTAGTCCAGCACATACTTGTATTTTTATTTTATTTTTTTTCTAACAGAATACATTAGTGGATGGGGTGACAAAATGCGTGAGATCTGTACTTTAATTGCATCTTGCACAGTTGAGTGGTCAGGACACATTCTCTGTCCACTTGGGTTTCTTTTAAATCATCTGTGTATAAGTGAACAAGCCTGCAAAGCCAGAAATGGAGGTGGCTTAAAGACTCTGTGCTGCCAGGACTGTAACAGCAGAGGCTAGTAGCACTGTAAGCATTACAGCGATGAAATGTTTCACGCTGTTTTAGCTTGGACTCCAGCCCTGCACTAAAAGAGCACTGATCAAAGTGTGCTAGCATGGTGGCCACAACAACTGAGAGGCACTTTAGTTGTTTCCGTGATATTTAAAGTAGCAGTTCACTCCAAAATATATCAATCATTTACTCATTTTGCTCTTGCCCTTTATTATTATGTTTTTTTATTATTATTATTATTATTTTCTGAAGTGAAATGAATTTGAAATGATTTTTACGCTATTTTCTGTAAAACAAAAATGGATGTTATAAATTCAAGAATGAATGAATGAATTAACTTGTGGTCATTTAAAAAGGCCACTTTTTTTATATATATATATTTTAAAGAAAGCTGGGATGCATGTTTGGACCTCATTCACTTTCATTGCAAACAACAAGAGAAATACCCTTCTTCCTTTAAAATTTTGTTTCCTAGGAACAGCTATTGTTAGTTTAAGTAGAAGACATACAATATAGCATACACATCATATTGGTTACCTTCATAAACTTATATTACTGTATTTCGAGTTTGTCAATGAATACAAATGTTCTAATGAAGGTAATGAACACATGTATGTTCCCTTAAGACAGTTTTGCCAAATGACTTCTTTTAAACAAGTCACGACTGCGTTGCTTTTTGCCTTCTCACGCTCTGTCTGAACAATAATGGAGTGTAACGGATAATGGAATATATCTTGGTGTGATTCCAATGTTGCTAGCTGTACTGCATTCAGTAAGCCAAGCTAAACAGCACTCCCCAGACGGGACTTAACAACAGTAATTTTTCATAATCCTTACATAACTGATGTAAGCGCATGAGCTAGTAGGAATAGAGGAATAGCAGTGCATGTGAGGTGAAATGATTTTGCTGACTTTGTTTTAGTCCTTATCTGTGCTCTGCTGCCTGATGAACCAGTTAATGCACTAGTTACAGCAGGCCTGGAATCATCTCCAGTGCAACACGTGACTTTACAAAGATGTGTGGATTCAGAATATGGAACTAGTAACCCAGCTAACAGGGAACGTTCTCGTAACCTTGGATACTGTTCTCTAAAGGTTCTCTCAAAGATATAAAAAAAACGTTCTTGCATCAGCTTAGTAGAACGTTTCCTTAATGCTATCTGCAATGGATAAACGATCTAAAAACGTTAGGATAAAAACATTATCATTGTGTTGTTGGTGGAACGATTTAAAAATGTTAGGATAAAAGCATTACCGTTGAGTTAATAATGGAACATTTAAAAAACGTTAGGATAAAAACATTAGCATTGTGTTGTTAGGGTTAGCTTAATGGGAACGTTAGGAAGACATTCTTAGAACATAATATAATGAGGAATGGAACGTTTTTATAGCGTTTCAAATAACGTTCTCGGAACATTAATATAACAAGAGACTAAAACGTTCTAAAAATGTTTTGAATAAAGTTATAACCTAACAAGAATGTTAATACCACATCTAAAAACTGGACAAGAACATTCAAACAATAATGTTTTTATAACATAATGGGAACATTATGGGAATGTTTTTTATAAAAATTAAATTGTTAGCTGGGAATATATTTACCATTATACTTGTAAAATGGAAATATTCAGCTCATGCTGTGGAATTACAAAATAACGGTACTCTCCAGTCACGTAAGGATGCAGTCGTGTGAACATATTGAGAAATGAAAATAATTCATGAAAAACATTCATTTATAAACAAGTTTAATGCATAAGTGTGTCATAGTAGCTGCATGATAAAACCAAAAATCAAAAGTTTACTAAGACAGATGTGTAAAACAAACAAGCGCACCTGAAAACAATACGGTAACTATACATGCCATTTTTCTTACACTAAAGTTGCAACAAAATTTAAACAGCAACTGATCTTTTCTTCCTTGTTTTGATGTAAAGTCAGTCATAACAGATTAACAAAACTGCATGGTGAGACTAACCTTCGGTTGATTGTAAGACAGAGGCGGGGTTTAGGCAGCCTAGGTCACCTGAGAAGTCAACTGATTCTTCACCGGGATAATGACATTCTGATGAAGAATTACAAGGGCTGTTTTTTGTGTTCACTGTGTCTAAGGCTGTGTCCATAATCACAGTAAAAAACGGTTCTATATAGTATGAATGCATGCAATTCGAACATACTACATTCACTACACATGTGGTCATTTGCTGTGTGGTAGGTGACCCAGCGTCAGTTGTGTCACTTTATCATCTATCGTTCAGAAATACTCAAATATGTCCTTATGGGATAGTAAAGTGTTCATCGTATGCACACTGCACATCTCATCAGAAGTAGTAAGTCTGAGTTCTTTTTTATGAATACTGCGAATACTAATCTTGGCTTTTGCCTACAATACAGCAGAGAAATAAGCAATTTTGCGATTACAAAGGTGGGTGTGATTTTTCAACACCTATTTTGGTTAAATCTATCATTCATTCCAAAAAGTACATAGAAATATCCCACATCTCACTGAAAAGGAAGCGCTGTAACCCGACATGCATTTCATTTTAAAGGTTAAGTTTGTGTTCCACTCAAAATGTATCGAATCACAAGGTTCTTTGTTAGCGATCCAGGTCACATGTTTCCAAAGAACAAGTTCTTTGTTGAGGTCTAACTTCGTAAGTAATAATATATGGATATTTTTTGATCCGTTTCCACTGATTAAAGGGCCGTTAATGATGGCGAAATGGCCGAGGATAACATTTGAAGAGATGCTCTTTGAAAGCTGACCCTGAGACATGCTCCCTGCTTTCATCTCTCCCTCCTCTCGTACCCTATTTCTTTTACTCTTCTCTCGAGCTGTGCTTCGGTAAAGTAATGACAGCACTCCCAACAATGCAACCAGGGCTTTTTAAGTGGACCCGACTCTCTGTGATCCATATACATTGTCTTTCTGTCAAGTGAGAGAGGAGAATAGCTGGTGATTCGTGACAATTTTAAAGACTCCGCTGCCAGAGGCCGCTTTAAGGGGAAACGGCGTTGCATTTTTGACGGCTCTCAAGCAGCTGAGTGTATCTGAGATGAATTGTGTGATTTGCATGAATATTTCTGCTTTATTGCCAGAGGGCTGTATGAGAGGTAATTGCATTATGAGTCCACGGAAAAATGATCGTGAGTGATAGCGTTCTGTAACCTCCATACATGCATGCATATTGAGGTAGCGGTGAATAGCGGCAATCAAAATAGAGACTCGCTCCAAGAGACGATTTAAAAGCATATTGAAGCATTACATAAATTTTTATGCGTCATAGACAAGCGAGGCGGGAATGTTTCGAGTCCATCGTTTGGCTGAAATCCAATGGTCATATCAGTGCTCATTAAATCTCTTTAAAAGGGTTTAAATCAAAAGAAATGCACATTTTTCTGATTTATTTTTTTATTTTTTGAAACTTAGAGGCCCACCGTATGAATGATAACTTGGTTGTGCAATTACACAGTCAAAAAGAAAAGTTAATCCGACGCATCCCGTACATCACAATTAGATCTCGTTCACCTAAAGGGACCTGAAAGAAACACTCCCGCTTAGGCCATTCAGTGGATCCAAGTACCTCCACTTTCCACTCAATTGATGGAGAACTGACTTTCCATCCTACAGATTATAATGACTACGAAAGAAGCTCAAAGCGTTCCACGCTGTGGTTTCAACGTCAGGAATTGAATCTGCCTCGATCTGACAACGCTTCACTGGGAAAATGAGCCACTTTTGGGTTTAACAGAAAGGTGGTGCACTCGCTAGTTATCTGACGGATCGATACAGCCAATCCCACTCGGAGGAAGGCTGACTTGTAATGAGAGAACTCTGTAGGAACGACTGCCTAAGAATATAATATATGCCATCAATAACATGCAAGCAGATCGAGTCCAGAGGTGCAGCGGTGAAACCGTGTTAAATAATGAACAGGAACCGTGTATTCCTGACCCATATACTGTTTACCTCATTCTGTCTGCCTAGTTTATTCTCTATCCGTGATTCCCATCCTTGTTGATAAAGGGCCAAGTTGCCTAATCCACTTTTGGAGGCCGAGCCACATTATGCTGTCCCGTTTATCAAATCCAAACTCAATTTTTGCAAAGGTTAATGACCAGGCTTGCAGGAAAAAAAAGTGCAAAGGCAAATGTTTTAAGTGGAGCCCTTTGCAATTCCAAACAAGGAATAACATTTGCAGTCTGTATTTCGGATGCATCGGAATGACCTTTGTAAGAATCTGGCCTGATTAAACAGGTGAAGATAGTCGGGCTGCTTTGAGGGAAGCCAACTTTTCCACAGTCATTACCGTAAAACAAAACAAACAACAACAACAAAAAAAACTTTTCCTGAAAGCTTAGAACGAGTGTAGTTACTGCAGCGAGCAGCAAAACAAAGGGACGCGCTAACAGAGAGCGGTTTGTCCCATAACCTTTTCTCTAGAAGGTCACACAGCAGAGGAATAGGAAAATGTAGTAATTTTTTATTGAGGTGAACCCGAGTCCTCTACTGCTTTGATGATGTTATTAGTTGAGAAAGTTATCCTGTTTTTGAGTGTCACGTGATGGGAATTGTTGAACTATGACAGCGTTTTCCAGGGAATGTTGACATTCTCTATTGTTAAGCATGAGTGATACCTTAAAGGGCTAAAGAGGAGTGTGTTATTCAAGCCGGGCTACACATTAATGTGTTTATAGACACATATTTCTGGATGACATAAGGGCTTACACAATGTGAACATCGAGGTTTTAGGATATCCAGGTGATGTAATGTCCTTGGTTTGCTTTGCTAAGCAAGGTACACTGCGCTCATTGTATTAGTCAGATTATACTGATGTTTTTGGATATTAAAATAGGGTTTTCAAACTGAGCATAATATACAGGGATAACTAAAAATAAGTTATTTAATTGGTTTCAATGTGCTTTGCTATCCAAACATTGTCTGTTTGTTTTACTATCACACTTGGCCCAGCAAAGCAACACTGGCTCAGCCAATGGTATGAGTTTAGGGGCGTGGTCATTTGTTTGTTCAACCAATGGTAGATGAAGGAGTTTTTGAAGGCCTGTTTAAAAACAGACTTTTTTTTATAAATTCTGATTGGTGAATCAGAGCAGAAATTACACATTTCATCTTTTTATGCATTATCATTTTTATTTGACAGTGGGAGTTTTTAAAGGACAAAAAGGGAATGGGAAATTGCATAATCACGTATATGAGCCAGACTCAAACTCTTTTTTTCATTTACATGGCAATAGTGTTTTGGAGGCCTGAAAATGCACACACATTTTTTTTTTTTTTTTTTTTTACAAATTATCATTTGTTAATACTGTAATACCATGAGCATGCCTATTAAGTGTTTTTGTCTTTACATAGTGACATCACCAACTACTGGTAGGGCATGAACCATACAGCGTTTTTACCAGTTTTTGCTGATGCAGGGGATTGATTTGATAATATTGCTGTCTAACCCATTTTAGTACATTGGTGTTCTTTAACTGTACCCTAAATATCTTCACATATGACCTTAGCATTCTTGGTGCTTTCTGAGCTGTATACATTGTACATCAAAATTACCCATACAGCATTTTTAACGGAGTAGGCAGCAAAGTTCAATTCAAAGTTTCTTATACCTGTTTACTGTAATAAGGGAAGTCTTTCACCTGACATAACGAGAAATTAACAGCTCTGGTGGACATGTTGCTTCCTGGAGGAAAATGTTAAGCTGTATTTAATACAGGCAGGTTGACCCATTCTCAGGTCCCGCTGTATTAAAAAGAGATTCTGAAACCGCTGGCAGGCTTTGTTCTTGCACATAATTTATTCAGTGAGAGTGCTAGGAGAGTGCCGCTATTTTTCTGCTTCATGTTACCAGCGATGTCCCCCTGCCTGCTTCATTTGTATTGAATAATGTCATGCTGTCCCAGCCACTGAAATATCGGCCACAAAAAAACTCTTACGAGACTCATTTAATTTGCAAGCCGGTGTTCGCGCACACTCCATTATCAATGGGCCGCACCACACCGCAGTTTTGTGGTCATCTCATGTCCTTTAATCATGGAAAGGTCCGTCTCCTACAAAAACCCAGTGCTTTGATTGACTGGAGAGGAAAATAAAACTTACACTTGAATTTGAAGAGTAATTTTTCTCCGACAGGGATGGTAAACCAAGTACGAAATTGGGGAAAATATGAAATTGTGAGGTGCAAAGAGCACACTGAATGTCTGGGATTTATTTACTATTATTATTCGTCTTTTTTTATTTAAACCTCAACATGTTTAAAGGTAAAAAAAAACAACAACAAAAAAAACACAGATATCCAACATACAACAATGAAAGCACTTTTTTTAATTTGTTGCATTTATTTACTTTAGATACTGATGATGAACATGGTTTTAATTTTCAATCTTTAAATATAAATTTTATTTATAGGGTATCAATTTACAGAAACACATTGTCTGCCAAATCAAATTCATGTACTGCGACCAAGAAATCAAACATAGAGGACCTCTGCAGACCCTTACAGTATTTTTTAATATAAGTGTTTGTAATATTTAGACCTTTTTTATGATATTGCATATACTAAATCATGACATTGGTAAAAATAGAATATATATTGTCACGCCGTAGGCGTGTTCTATGTATGTTTCTGTGTTTATTTACATTTTTGCGTCCTCATGTTCCCTGGTTGTAACCCCGCCTTCTCATTAGGGTTTCACTCCCGTCCAGCCGTGTTCACAGGTGTCTCCCTGATTTGTCTGTGTATTTATGTCACACCCTGCATTGAGTTCATGTCGGTTCGTGGAGCTCTGCGTAGCTCATCGCGTGTCCCTTTTCCTTTAT
>JAUCMS010000052.1:7760243-7786554 GCA_032357445.1 Enteromius radiatus | reverse complement strand
GTAAAAGGTTCTATTGGCCAAGTACTGAACCCCAGGGTTCTATATAGAACCTCGAGGAACCCTTTTTTTTAAGAGTGTACCGTATTTTTTACGCTCAAATTCCAGCAACCACAGCTACCAGTTTTTAGCCATTAATTTTTCTTACTTTTTTTTTTTTTATCGTTTTTTTTTTTTTTTTAATGTTTCAGTACAAATATTTGCAATTTTAGATGAGTAAAACAAATCTATATGATATAAATGTGATGACTTTAGTTTTGATATAATTTACAATTTCATAGAATGCATAAACTTCATGAATTTAGGCCAAAGGTTTCTGCATTTCTTCAACATTTTAAAATGCCCTGGAAATTGTATTCCATGTACCTCGCTGCTTAACCACGATGCATCGTTGTAGTAATTAACTACCTAGTAATGATTGTTTCTCCAAATGGTTGAACCGCTGTAGTTTGAACCACACTGCTTCAACAAAATAGGACTGTTGTTAATGACGTCTCACGCAGATGGTGGAGTAATAATTTCTGCTAATGAATCGCTTCAAGATTGCAATTAATGTCAGATAATTATATTAATGTCAGGTTATTAACATTTACACAAAAACCAGAAAGCCATTCATTTTTTTTATCATTTTAACATGCACTGCATGTGTACTAACTCACGTGTTCAGCATTTTCATTTAAACACATTATATGCATTCTACTCGAGAGCTGTATCTCCAAACGAACAATTATACAATGCTGTTTCCAAATAGTTTCAGGATACTCTGAACCATTACACTATCTTGGCAATGGCAGAACTTGTCATCTTAGCTGGCTAGAAATCCTTTTGCGAAATGCATCGCAAATTAGCTAATATCTCTCACAAGACGCAAGCTTTTGCAAAAAACAACACTTTCCACTGAAAATGGAAGATTACCACAGTCATTCAGCTTTATAAATGTATGCCAAGTTAGGTGGGGTGGAATCTGCGATCTCTGACCCATTTTATTTGCTGGCTTCCATACGCTGTGTTTTTAAATCAGCTGGCAACCCTGGGAGTTGACATACAATTGGGTAAATTGGAAGTGGGCAGAGTCAAACAGACTTAAACAAAAGCATTCTGACACTGAACAAGCAGCATAGTTTGTGAATTTAGCATGTTTCCTGATATTACAGTATTTTATCGTTATCTTTATTATTATTAGGATTAACCCCTTGAGATGTATCATCTCGTTTTCGAGGGGGTCCCTTTTTATGCTACAGCGCAGTCAAAAAATGACCTTTAAAACATAGTGGGTAGGAAGCAGCATACAGTAAGTGGCTCTTACAAAATAGCATCGTGGCTCGGAATGAAAGAAAAGAGTCTATGAATCTCGCTTGTGCAATCAAAGAAAGAGTTTTCATTCCCCTCTAGGTGACCTTAAGGAACAATTCAAGTATGTACAAGCACACTAAAATCCACGACAGGAGGGTGGGGGAAGTTCCCAGTGTTTTAGATGATACTGAGATTGCTTCTGTTTTTAATATGATGTCCCTTATGCTCTCTTAATATGCAATCTGGTTTTATCTTTACAAACGTGTCGCACACTCATTCATCCACCGCAGACTCGTTATGAGTGATAGGAAGTGAACAGCAACAGTTGGCTCGGGTCCAGCCCCGGCCAAGGGGATTTAATAAATATGATCTTTCCCACTGTAATATTTCATTGCTCCTATCGCGTGTGCCATCGCATGTGTACGTCTCCATGTTCTCTCGCTGCATCACAAGTGAAGGTGCCCTTTAGAGAAGGACAGCAGAACCAAGTAAACACTCACAAACTTGCTGCGGAAAGTAGGGCATGCTGGGAGTTTTGTTTGTGGGGTTTTTATAGTACAGAGGAGTCGTTTCAATGAATGTCACTGGAGAAACATGGATTGCCTACTAATAATTAGAGTCAAAGCAGATGACTTTGTTTGCGCTCAAACATTATTACAGAGAGGAACAGACTTCAGGCATATTAAATAACCCTGACGGGATCATCAGTCAAACTAGACGTCAGAGATTGGAATCCATCCAGTTCATATGAAAACCATATGCACCAGGCTTATCTACATATTCATACGGGTACTTCATGCCTTGTCATTAATAATAGCGTAACGTGGCTCTGGATGTCTCCATGGCGATGCAATATGATGCAGCGGCGTCCTCGCGGCCAACAAACAGAGTAGAACGACTGATGAGCGAGAAAGAGGATGGGAAAATTGATAAGACGATGTGGAATCAGCCAGATCTGAGGCCTCGTGGGACGAATCGGGACCGAGATGAATATGGATTTCCATTAGGGACCGAGATGCCTTCTATGCAGGTGATTTGTTCTGAAATATCTGCCAGCGAATCTCCTTTGCTTGCGCGTTTCCGGCTCTTTCACCCAAGTCATTTGCGAGACGAGGTTTTCTTTTCCGTTTTTGGGCCCCCAGGCGACGTTGAAAATTAAAAAGCAGTTGAGTGAAGTGGCAACTAGCAATCATGCCATCTTTTCTGCACACCTCTCACTATCTCATGGCATACTACACCGCTTTTTATCAGGGAAAAACAGATAAAGCAAAAACGTATCCAAGATAGCGAGGAGACTGTTGAAGCATCAGTCATGACCTGGTGCTAATGATCTCTCATCAAAGCCAGAGTTAGATCCGTGCTTATGAACATGCATGGTGTGTGCCTGCAGCAAGAATCACCAATGAGCCGATAACGAAGCTCTGCGTGCAAAATATCACCAGTCTCCCTGCTCTCCGGAGGACTTGATGTGAGCCTGACACATGCACATCATGGAAATTCCTGAAAATAGCTCAGGATATCGGTGTTTTCTCCACAGGGTGCCAACATGTCAGGAAATCGTGGCAGTTGAGGTATTTCTGATCCCAAATACCATGAATTACAAATTAGCCAGCAGACACGTAACCTGACATGGCAGCGAACGCAGCTTGTTGCAACACTCTAGAAACAAGTCCTAGCCAGTCCTCTCCTGGTGATGCTATACATTAGCCCTGTATGGATACTGACAGATTACGCATTCCTCTCTAAACACCAGTGTCTGATTTCATAGTCCTTCACTACGTCAGCAATCTCTGTGCTGTGCCATGTTTGTCTTGATTGCAAAATTGTACAGTAATTTGTTCCCTCAGGTTTTTGTTTACTACGGAAGTAGTTTCTTAAGCCATGTTCTATCCTATTATATGGGGTAATGTAATAATTACAGGAGCTTCTCTGGGATTTTAATCCCATCCAAATTGGCCATGTCAGTAATTTTTTTCCCTGTGCCAATAAAGATTACAGTCTTTTACACTCAATACACTCATGTTCTGAAGAAATAAGGCAAACTAATGCAAAGTGACAAATCTTGTTAAAAGCTTGTGAAACTACTCTATGTGGCCATGTCAGGCCTGTAGGCATCATCAGGTGGACACTGACTAATAAGAAGACCTGAAAATTGCAAGATGCACTTCTGGATTTATGAAGCATCTTTGTGCAGTCACATTTCATATTTTGCGATGAACCAGATATATATGAGTGCGCAGTTGTAGTAGACGCCCACTTGAGTGTATTCTTCAGACATTGCTTATCCGGTGCAAGCTGATAATAAACATTACATGTCCGCAGTAACAATTACTTTACAGACATTTGTCCTGAAAACTAATCCCGGATTTGGATATAACAGTTATTTAAGTTGTTTTTTTTTTTTTTTTTTCAGAAATCAGATTGCAACACCTGATGCCTTTGCTGCCAAACCTCCCAAGTGTTGACATCTTTCAATCTCATGTTTCTAAGACACTCAGAGGTCAAACAGCCTTTCAGTAAAAACATGTCAGGGTCAAAAGTTTATCACAGAGAATCAAAAGTCGCATTCAAGAACCGAGTTCTCAATGGACAATGGCTGACGATGTAGATAGAGCATAAACAATATGGTCGGTCTTAATCTTTGTTCAGAAGGAATTCAGTGTAATTTTCAATGGATTCTGTACTGGTGTTTAGAACAAAAGCAGTGAGCAGAATACCAAGAGATAGTAAAAAGGATAAGAAGGCATTGATTTCATTTGAGTGTAGCATTCCCTTCACATCTGGTTGTACCATTTCATATGATAATTACTGCTTTATTATCATTTTTAACAAAATTGCCTGATATAATCTCGTAAAGAAGCATGGCTTTGTTCAGACAAGCAGAAAAAGGTCTTTAAAAAAAACTAGTTTGTTGAAAACTAAGCCACATACTAATGTGGTTTAAAAATCCAAATTAAGTTTATTTTTTAGATATTTCAGGACACGTTCATACGGTTGCAGTGTGAAAACACTGGCATGCTTCAACACAATTTCTATCAAGCACATTTCATCCAGTCCTGGGCATGTGATGTACATCAGAGGGCCCATCGTAAAACATTCCTCCTTGTGATGGCTACCTGACTGACACATGGCGTGAGAAAGATAAGACATACGTGTTTGACATTATTAATTGCATGGCTGTATGTTCACAGTGGAGCATGATGACAATGATGACCAGGAATGTTGGGAGCATTGATCATCATTCTCTATCTTCGTATGTTCATGCCTGTGGATTCAGAGAAAACATGCTAAAGTAAACACTGACAGCATATGGTGATGAGAGAAGGGAAGACGTTGTTACATAAGGCACTTCTCATTTCTGCAGGATGTCAAGGGAGCTTTTCTTACCTGTCTTTTGCAGAGCGCTCTGGAGAGGTACAAAAATGAGGGATGGATGTTTAAAGCTGTCAAACATGCTGCATACTGTGGCTCGGTTCCAACTTACAATTTAGTGCAGGAGAAAAACAACTACATAGAGAAAGTTTTCTGTAATACTCACACTGCACATGGTGTCCATTCGACTGAGAGAGGTGATGACAGACAAGATTTTCCATGCATTTCTCTGTCAGTATTAACTCTGACGGTAGTGGTGTGGAGTTTTTCTCCTTCACCTAGGGACTGAGTAAATTGTCATTTGTCATTGTCATTACATTGCCTAAACACCGGCGTTGTGCGAAACAATCGCTTCTGATTGGGTTCATGAACGTTAATTAGCTGTTAGCTGTGTTATAATCAGCGTCAAAAACACCAGTGCATTACATTGTATGCGTATGTGCTTGTCGGATGCCCAAATTGTAAAATTAACTACATGAATTTAAATGTATTAGCTGACAGAAATACAACGTTAACGATTTATGAAGAAACTAATTCAGGTAACTATCCATACAAAATCTGCAGTATTAATAATGTTACATTATAACATCCCGTTATATTTTAAGAAAAGCATTAGATTTGAAATCGTATCCAATCACATAAGATGATGAAGCCTAACTGCCCACTTACCTGCCCCTTAGCAAAACAGTTAGGTCTACTTCTGTTACATCAAGTTACATCACCTAAAGTAATTAATATTCATGATCTGATAGGATTTTAAATATGTTTCTGTATTAACTGAAAGAATATCTTCCCTGGCACAGCAGTAGCGTCCATAGTAACAACATGGCAAGTACACTTCAAGTCTCTAGTAGACTGTGATGTATACTGACCTTACCATTCAAGCTAAAGACTTTTCACAATTAGATGAAAATTGTGTCAAATTCTTTGCATCACTAGTGCAGAGATAGCAGAGGAGAGTGACTATTTTTACTTTTACACTTCTTTCTACCCTCTGGCCCACAAGTAAGTCCCTTGTCAACCCAAACAGCATTGGCATGCATCCATCTGGCAGCGTCTGCGAGTGTATGTGTGTGTGCATACACACTCCCTCGGTCCCACGGCACCGCCTGGCACGCAAACACACTTCACATGTCTTTCCAAAGTGATCCTTCTGTTTTCTGACTGCCCCACGGAGGAGAGAGAGAGTCAGAGGAGGGGAAAGCGGGCGAGAAGGGGGGTCTCACAAGCAAACACTAAAGGTTACTGCACTCATTCCCCATTAAATATCAAGGACAGCGGTAATTGCAGCACCCTGTTGTCAGGTTCCAGTGGCACGGTGGGCCATCTCATCCATCTGACCTTGGGAATGAGGGAAAATGGCTTCTGCGGTGATGGGGAACCACTCGGAACAAATGTTGCGACGCTGTATTGTGATTAATTACCTTGCGTCGACTGTGTCGCTAATAACTGCCTTGTCAGAAATGGCCCTTGTTGCCGAAACGTATGGGATCAACAGGTGATGGATCTCTTTCAGGTTGTAACCTGTGATAAACATGATGAGGTTTTCTGAGGGAAAGCTGCAGCATAATTGAAGCAGGGGGCAGAACCCCAGCTCACGTGAAAAAAAATAAAAGTGTAAAAATAAACTGTGAATGGTGGAGTGACAGAACGAACAAGAGGCGGCCCCGAAAAACAACAAGTGATGGCGTGTAATTAGCATCATTCCTTTGCATGGCCTCGTCGGTGGGATGGGACTTTGGTCATGCCGATGCAAGTGTGCAAATTGTTGCTAAGCCATTGCAGGAGTTGCTCGCTGTTCAAATATAGTGCCCTGGTGTGCCAGCAGAGGAATGTGGCTGGTCTCTGGTTTGGTAGGGCAGGGGGCATAAATACCAGGATTAGAGGGAATTGATGGGAATGCTAACTGAGCCGGCCAGCTGCAGCAACCAGGGCCAAGGTTTGTCCCTGTCTTAACGCGGAGTCTGTCAGTGGTTGATAGTGCGAGGGGAAGCTCAGACCCCTGGCACAAAAACCTCTGCGATCTCCCAGCCCCACTGACCCAGATTTTCGCACCTCCACTCAGAAAGTCCCAGAGAGCTGCTTCATTGAGCTTGGCCTGTGCCGCTAATTAAGTCACACAAGGGAAGCCAATCCAAAACCAACAAGTCTTCGTCAGAAAATTCCATGCTGGTAAAGCTTGATTTACTGATCACCCTGACACTTGATTATTGGATTCTTTATCATTTATCTGTAGTCCGTCTGGTGTTTAAAAGTATTGCTAGTCCCGTACAGCAATGTTATCATATGGAAAATGAGAGAAGGAACAAAATTGTCAGCATCTCTAATGCTTATTGTCTAACTACCGAAGGTCGCACAAGCTCTAACTGGAATCACCTCAGAATACTTAACTACTTTGAGGAAGCCATGATGTCTCTTCAGCCGGAACGCTAGCCTAAAATCCTTTAAATGTTGTCTGCAGTCATTTCAGGTGACTGTAGAGGTTAACAACAAGTGGTTGATTTCTATTAGAACTCACCTGGGTATCTGTCTGTCAGTAATAATTTGTGTTGTTGTCGTACTTGTTGTTTTGGAGCAGAAAGAACTAGGCCTGCTGGGAAACGGAGTTTAATGTTCACTATGTGTTTTCCTCTTTTTTTCCCTCTCTGAGGACAGCTGTGGCGTCTTCATCCATTAGCGCTTGGATGAGTGAGGTGTGCAGCGCTGTGTTGACACACTCGGCTTCCTTCCGGCCTGCTTGATAGGAAGCCGTGTTTGGCAGCTCTCTGGGGCATAGGCGATAGTCTCCAGCAGTCTCCTGTCTGCCACTCATCATGGCTAGAGCTCTGTCACAGTAAACTGTCAGTGCCATGAAAGATGAGGACTGGTAAAGTGTCTCCAGAATGAAAATAGGTTTTACGCTCAATGTCGGTCAGCATGCCGTCAAGATTTATTTATCGTAAACTTACGTGTGACCCCTATGATGTGTACCACTGTAGCATCAAAATAGAGAGATCTTTCTTCCCTTAGATGCTAGTTTACTTTTTGCTTCTTTAGTGAAGGTATTTGGATTTTTCAACCCTGTTCCTTGGGATGCCTTTTCACGTTTTTTTTTTTTTTTCCCACTTTGCTTTAGCACACCTGCCTGTGAATTTTCAGCTGATATTAAAGACCTTGATTAGCTGGTTTAGCCATGTTTAGTTAGGATTCTAGCTAAACTCTGCAAGACAATGGATTCCCAGGAGCAGGGTTAAATACTTCTGTTTGCAAACTGCTATAATTAGTGGTATTTGCTATGGCAATACTCATACGTAGGGTTAAGGTTTTCAATATCAATATTTACTTTTGGCATTTTACATTACATTTACATTAATGGGAAAGTGTAGATGCGCCAGGAAGCGAAGACGAGGTGGATCAGTAAAGGTCCTCAAGTAAGGATTCAAACTCGCTATGCCCACAACACAATGGGATTATATGTTGGTCCATTGCCCATTAGGCTTTCGGGAACATATCTTTGGCAGGTTTCACGACATCGTCCACTTGTGCCACCGACATGTGATCTAACTTGTGATTTCGGCCTGGTGGCTAATAGCTAATAACTGCAACAATTTGAGAGTAAACAAAATCATTTCTAGGCACCAGAATATCAGATACTTTGGAGGTAAACACACACACACCAGCTAGCACACACTAACATTTATTAAGCATTACTGCAAACAATATTTGCGTATTATGTTTAATGGTAAACAAACCAGCAGTTCAACTAAACTAGAGAAAATAACAGAGATGCATCCTCAACATGAAGTCAATTACACTTAAGATCCTATGAAAGCTGACCCTTTCCTTGTGACCCAGCTATGCTGTGTGTTAAGCTAACAGTCTGTTTTATATCTGTGCTCCTGGTTCCTGAGGGGTTGTGTCTGGGTGATGGCACGCATCATGCCTCATTTCCTGGAGAATGCAGGACACAGGGCTCGCAGCACTGCAGGCCGGTCATGAGATATGGGTTAGTCATTCTCAGGTGTTTACACAGAGAAATAGAGAAAGAGAGGAATCTAATGACACTCACATTTCAGTGTGGACTAGTGAGATTATCAAACTTTTAAAGCAACGAGCGCTTTTACAATGCCTGTACGAATTGTGCTTCATTTTGTGAGGCGGAATGCTTTTAAATAATGCTGTTTTATTGAGTTACAATTGCAAAGAAAATTATGGGACCACAATGAAATGCCTCATTTGACTTGTTCAAGGGATTCTAGGGCAATGAATTATGATATACAGTCAGTTTTACACACTCTTGCAGCAATAGCGTCACGGTTTATACTAAAGCTATATACTATTTTACTAGCTATGTCTTTGCCAACCCTCTATAAAGCGCACTGTTAAACATGTTTCTATTAAATGGACTCCGACTCATGCAGTCTCTGGTGAGTCAACAGTCACACCTGAATCCCCGGCCAATAAGATCATGCACAGGTGTTTGCAAAACAACTCTGATCCGTCTCTGAGTGTGCTGACCTGGCCAAGGTAAAACAATCCGGTCAGAGAATGCCTTAGTCATGGGAAAATGACATAACCAGTGTGATGGGAAGATGCAGGAAACTGTCGATGACACACTGCTCAAACATATGATATCATAGTCTAAAGTCCTTAAGAGGATGATATCATGTGTGTGGCTTTGAATGTACAAACAGAAAACAAAACACAGAGTCAACACACGCTCACAGTTGGAGGTAACCTTCAATCATGACGTACGTGACAACCACAACCTCATGTCAGCAGCTTCATATGCTTGGGTGAAACCAAACATGCCACGTTTTTTACCACACTTACACGGTAAACACTTTTTAGTTGCGCAGAGACAAGAACCAATAATTCTGTTTAAAAAAACAATTTGAATTATTTTTTTGTGCGCTGCTGTGCTCTTTTTGAAGTTTTTAAAGATTCTGTCCCGTTAATTTTTATTATTCCTGTAAAATCCCAGTGGATACCATCAGACACAGCCTAAAACAAGAAGCAGCCTGAACATCATTTGTATAGTTTTAAAAGGAAAGCACCGTTCGATATGTCATACTGTCCTGGCAGGGCGAGACAAGCTGTGCAAGTCATACTGAAAGTAACAAAAAGAAACTTTCCTTGATTAGAAAGCCCCATGAGAGTACAGACGTGGAGTTAGTCGCTTAGTATTCACTATTTCAACCGCTCTATGTGTACTCACTGTTGCTATTGTTACCATGACAAAGGGCCTCAGAATCCCTTTTGAATGTCTTATCATGATTGGTTAAATTACTGGCCATGTTAATACAAATCCAACTCGCTCCAAAATCTCATTTTCATTCTGTTTCCTGTCATTATTCCTAATTCTGCCTCACTCCGTGGATTTGGAAGCTACGTTGCCATGGCGACCGAATTATTAATTTGCCTGTTTCACCCATCCAAAACTGAGTGAATGCACATGAGCAGTACATCGAACAGATAAGATGAATGTGTGTTATTGCAATGCTTTTACAAAATGTGATAATGTGCTAATAAAAAGTGCCCTACTAATGAGGCAAAAAGAGTGCGATTGTAGATTATGAGTCTATTTAGTCTTCTCTGTCTGACATGTTTCGTCACGGGTTGTTGCGTTTTGCGCACACATCCTGAACTACATTATAATGAGCATGTGTGAAATAATATGGTACATTATTCACAGATCTGTAGTTTCAGAGAATAGTTCAATTATTCAATTTAAAGGTGAAATGTTTAATTTCGACGCCACTTCAAGCACAATAATAGTAAAAATAATGACCTCCAATCTTTTCAAGTCACATCGACAACTCACATCTTCTATTAAAAATTCAGCAAATGTAAATAACACAGTAATAGTGTTAAATATTATTATAATTTAAATAACTGCTTTCTTTAATATATTTTTTCATTTTAATTTATCTGGCAAAGCTGAATTTTCAATGTTATAATCAATCAGTGTCACGTGATCCTTCTATTATGTGCTTTCTATTATATGTGCAAATGTAAAATGTAAAAACTTTTAATTGAATAAATACATTTTTTGTCAGAATGAAATATTTGAATCCTTTTATAATACAGTTACTAATAATACTTATTTTAGTTTTAAAATGTTTCCAAAAAATATGAATTAATTCATCAATTTCTTAATTGAAGTGGGGCCAGTGAAAATTTTTGCAGGACACTATAAAAGAGAACTACTGAAAATAAAATAAAATAAAATAAAATAAAATAATGATAAAATAACATAAAATTAAATAATATAAAATGAAATGAAATTTAAATTATAAAAAAAAAAGGATAGTTGCTTTCTATTTCTTTTCTCTGCTCTTTCTTTTACCAACAAGCATGTGTGGGGTCTGTTGCACTGAAACTCAGTGATACACATTAGATGTGGAGCTAAGATAAGAGATAAGACGGGGAGACGCATTGTGTTGCAGAGAGAGGAACGTGGACCTCCTGGGCACTGACCTGACTGCCAGAGATCAGCGTCCCTGATGGGCTGGACAGACTGGAAGAGGTGATGGGGGAGGGCGGCAGACGTCCACTCCACCTTGTGTGCCTTGGCTCTGTATCAGATTTTAGTGGAGGACAAAAGAGATTTTCTTTTATTTGCCCCAGTCAGTAAGACAGTCGGGTGACCCACTGTTAATATGCACAGAATACACAGCTTAAACACAGCTAAAGTCATGTAGTGAGTCAAGCCATGGATGCTTTGCAAATGTCTCTCAATTGCCGTTCTCCACATGCAACAAGAAAGACAATGTCGAATTTTACATTTTCTGATGAGCAAATTAGTGGTATTTAAGTTTCTCTGAGTATTAGGTAGCTCTGAGTTTCAGCGCATTTTTATAGTTAATAAAAGCAAGACATAAACAGTGAAATGTAAAAAAAAAAAACTACAACAACACGAACTGATGCAAAGATGCCATGGTGTCCTTATGCAGTTGATAAGGTGTTCTAGATGCCAGTTAGGGTTAAAGTCTCCATAATATTCTGGTCTGTCCTTCAGTGCACGGTTATGTGATTTTAATGTTCATTTTATAGTGCAGCAGGTGAAAATGTAAGCAATCATGACTTAGAAAATGGTGCATAATTTAAGGAATCATTTACGTCTGTAGCACAAACGACGCGAATGCTGGCTTAGCACGACTGAAAAACGGGTGTGGGAAAAGCATGTTTTTGCCTCCCACTTTCACACTGAGCTTGTGAAAAGTTCAGGACTGAGTCTATCCATGTCATTAATGGTCAAGGTAACCCGATAGAGGGTCTACATGCTCAACTCTCTAAAAGCATCATGTATTCATTCACCCAAGCCTGTAATCAGAGGGTTGGGCTTCTGTTTACACTTTGTACCAGATAAACGCCCAACCCCCTTCTGGAAAAAAGGAGAGAGGCGATTTTCCCACAGAGTTCCAGTGAAGAAAACATAAAATACTTAACATTCCTTGTCGTGGAATAATGGTAGAAGCCTTTAGCATATAAAAATCACTGGGGAAAACAACCCTCAGCCACAGAATGCTTCACACTGTGAAACAATGACCATTCAGCTGGCCTTTAAATTTTCCAGCACGTTTAAGATCTTCCTTCAGAGTTTCAATTACGCGAATGCCACCCCCATCAATATACCGCATTTGATGTGGTTTTTAGATAACCTATTTTTAAATACTAGTTATTTCCTTATTTTACGGTGCAATGCCAAACATTTGTGCAATAAGTGTCTGATATCAGAAATAACCAAAAATGTATCTGAGAAGTACCGGATTGTTTGCTATTATGATGGAAAAGGCTACTATTTATGAGGAAAATATATACTTGCAAATATAAATTCCAGTATAAATGTATCCATGCAATGCAAATACGTCCAAACATTTTTATTACATTTTATTTATTTTTTGAACTGCATGACATTTGGCAACCCAAACTATCCTTACCTTGTCATAAAAAGGAAATAAATAAAATCATCTCACACAGCTTTCATGTTGTTTTACACATACTGAGCACACTACAAGACTTTTATATAACGTGGTTAACATTAATAAACAATAATAATAAATCAAAATCATACAAATAGTGTGCATTATAATGTAATTTTTAAATACATTAATAGATCTGGACATGATTAACCTAAAAAATGTGGAGATTTCTGTATAAGGGATACTCAAAACAAACTGTTAATCCATGTCATTGAAAAAAGACTGGAATTATGGAAATTAATCAAACTTCTCAACACTAGCAGCATATTAATGAGGATTAAATCAGAAATGCTATTAAGTATGTGCAGTTGGAATTTAGCATTGGTCTTTAGCAACTGTGTGGTCTTTTAAAAAAGGTCATTAACATCATAATATTCATTATGTGTGTGTATGCATATATGTATATTTATATTATAAAAAAAGCCTTCAGCGCACTCTGCAAGGTCAAGTGCCAGCTGCACGGTGACCGACTTCTCTACCCGTCAATACACACAGAGCTGAAGAGAGAGACACACACACCGATCATTTAATGCCACCCTTGGCTGAATTTCAATGAAGTGTCCGCAAGACTGAGCAAACAGAGACAGACCATGTGTAAAGACTAATGAAGCCAATGATCACTTTTGCGTCGCCAGGTACCGCATACAGTAAGACGATTCTGATTTATGACACGGTGCATTAGAAAGAATATTGATTTCTCCTTTTGTCTCTCTCTCTTGCTTTTTTACCGGCCAAAGATTGATGTCACTGCATTGATTTCCAATCAATCAATTTATTCTCATTTTATTAATGCCTCAGCAATCGCTCAAAGTCCTTATGAAAAGCGATGCATCTCAATTACACGCACCTGGTAAAATAAATTGTTTAGGGATGATTTGCTGAATTACAATTGGCTTTTTCGCAAGTTATTGTCCACTCAGATTGGATATTGCTACACAAAATGCGTTAAATAAGTCATTGAGGAACATGAAGACCGAATTAATTGCATATAAGTGTGCTTTTGTATAGGTGAGAACAAACAGACGTGCAATGTTTTTCGTTTGTAACCACAAACAGAACAGGCATTGATGGTATTGCTGTCACATTGGGGACTCGGGGGGGGAAAGAACGAACAGGTTTGGCACGCGTCCAGTTTTAATAAAACACAGCTATTGGTGTGTGTTTCCTCGCTTCAGCAAATCCAATTGGAAATGCTTGGCCTGTTCCATGTCTGTGCTGTATTAAGGCTAATTAGTGTCTCAGTCTATTTGCATAGCGACTAGTTTCCGGCCATTCTCTGCCCGCTGACCCGAGTGTGCGCGCTGCTCACAGGATCAACTTTTCCTGAAAAGAACGGCCAATAATTGTTTTCGCACGCATCAAGGGATGGGTACTCACGGGATAAATGGCCCCCTATATGGCGCATCGTTTAGAAGGGAAAAAGAACAACCTGCAACAACTTACTGATTGTAGTGACATTGATGTATTAAAATGGACCCTGTGTGTAATTGCTCTTTCCTGTGGCTACTGTGCAGGGAGGGTTGCATAATGATGATAGAGTTTAGAACCTTGCTAAAAGAGATAAAGCCTGCCAGGGCCCACCGCAGAGTATTTTCTGGACACTTCCTTAATGAAACATCCCGCTGGATAATGCGTTCGGGGGATATGAATAAGGATGAAAGGAGCGTCGAGTGGCAACTTTCCATTGTGGATGGCTTTGTTGTCGCACAACATTGCCGCCGCGTTGTCGTTTGGTTTGTTAGTCGATAGCCACGAGTTTTCATTCAATCCACATTGGGTTCTGTCGCTCAGTTATGACAGCTCGAATGCTCAGATCAGCTTAACATGAGGCGGTGTAAAGCGTGACATTAAGACACACTGTTAAACTGCAACTCATTGTTGCAGTTCAATTTCAATGGGTTTAAAAGGATAGACATTGAGGTCCAGAGTGACAGACTGTCCTCAATGGCACTCTTTCAGTTCAAAAGCAGGCTGGACAAAGCCATTGTCCGGAATGTCTGACCTTTGCCAATGATTAACAGTTGCACCACTTCCCCTATGACAAGCAGCTCAAAAATTCCTTCGAATGACTATCATGGCCAGGCGCTGCAGCTCCAAAGACACCACCATATGACTGAATCAGATGCTACGAGTTACAAATATGGCCCCAGCTGAGAGCTACAATGGGGACTCAGTTCTCCAGAGGTTAGCACCAGACTATACTGTTGCGCTGGACAATGGAACTCTGTTCTGGAAATGTTGTTTGTAACATCTCTACTGAATTCAGAGGACGGGAGGACGGATCGTCGTGTAAATTAACTTTACCCACATGTCTTATGCAAGCGATAAAAGCGGTATCTCTCAATTTCAGAGCCATTCCGGAAGATTAAGTGATTACTTTGTGAATCGCTAGTGTTAAAAAAGAAACAATAGACCCTGTACAGAATAAATCAGATGTTTAAAAAACTAATCGATCATCCGAAACAATTATCCATCAATTGGATGTATGGACTATATATGTACATTTGTCTATGCACAGTTCAGTTTGAGCTAAACTCTATGCTGGAGTGGAATCTGTGCATGACAGTTACTCCTTTTGATTTGTTTTACACTGAACTACACATCCATATCTTAAATCCAATGCTTCACTCTGTAAAAAATGACTCTATTCAAACCAAGGTAAAATGAATGAATCTCTACAAATGTCACATACTATAGTACTCTTATTGCTTCAGGAGTATTCAGTGTGCAGTATGCAAGTTTATATGCTTAACATGCCCAAATTTCCTACTGTATTTCATAAAATGTACATTTTTTAGGCATGCTGCACAGTATACTGTGTCCCACAACACAATATCCTACACTGCACCATTCATTTCCAGAAAAAATATCTGTCACAATTTATCTCCAGAGTCTTGACTTTATTTGAATGTAATGGCAAGAATTTTACACAAAATTGGGTAATGAGTTAATGTGACAAATGTGTTGCACTGTGAATTTTTTTTTTTACTGAGCATTACTAATATAGGAAACTATTAATAGGAACATAGCCTTGAAGTTTTGATTCAGTGTATCCTGAATTAAATATCAGATACTTTTTTTGAACACTGTTTATCTCAGTTAAAGTATTTTTAAACTTGAACCCATTGCCACATTTGGCCTACTAAATCAGAAATTCAACCTGAGTAACTAAACCAACAGATTAGGTTCATCATGCACCTCTTGCTTAGTCCAGACAGACCCCAAACAAGTGGCTATTTAAAGAGTGGACACAAGTCAACTGGGCAGTGCTGTGCTCACTAGGCTGTGTTGATTTACCAGAGTGACCACGTCCTTCACATATGAGTCACGCACAATGTGCATGGGCCAAATTTCACTCTTTTATCTACAGCTACAGCAACATAAGTGATTTCAACGAGGAAAGGTTTATTCAATGTACCCTCCTACTACAAGAACCTTAAAGTGATGTCTATGCTATAATGTCTATTGTTAGGATTCTTATTCATTTCAATGGCAGCTGCTTGGCTGGCACATGACACTCAGAAGAGGGCCATAATTTGATATGTAATTTAAAAGACATTAATTAACATATTTTCATGATTAAGAATAGACTGCAACTCAATTTTCTATAATTTCTAATAGAGTACATTTAATATATATATATACTTGTCTGTCATGCCACCCGGAACATCTGACTAATCAATCATCAAAGTCAAATATAAATTTTATTTTCACTTTTAAGGAGGAGAAAGAAACATGCAAGTCAAATTTATGACTGCCATAGACACAGTTTATCTTATTGGCTACATTTTCCAGTTGCTTAATAAAGTTGTGTGCTGTTCAGAGATTCTTTTCCAATGTTTACAAAGCCTACAGGGCAATTTCACTGCAGTATGAAACACTCGCTTCACTGATATCTGTCAAGTATCATGGACGTTTTTATTTGTGGTATTTGAAAAATGCCTTGCTTTTGTTTGTATGAGTTACTCAAGAGAGCTAAAGGCAAGTAAAATGGAAAAGGAACCTATTTCAACACACTACAGTTCTCCAGGAGAAGCAACCAATTGCACACAGCGCTCGCACTGGCCAAACACAGGCGCGTGTGACACTCCGTCGTCAAGAAACAGAAATGAGTGGTTTGAGCACAGAACCTTTATATACGCTTCTAAAAATATCGTCCAATCAGCGCGCTGGTCCGTTCAGTTGAATAGACCAATCAGAGCTCTAGGAGGCAGGACTTATTTCCGCACGCCGCTGCGATTGGCTTAAAGTGATATCATATACACCCGCGCAACCTGTTCGCATCTGATTGGGCGCGCTGAGAGGGAACGTCACGCTATCACGAGGGAGTAGGCAGGCTACAAGGTTTGAATAGGGGAAGTTGACAGAGCGCAGCGCTTTGCGTGAGTTCAGTGTTTGCAAATACAGAGTGATCTCAACAGACGGACTAGCGGACTCTGAGCAAAGCGACGGCTGCACTGCGTTGCTATTGCACGAAGAGGACGCTTGCTTGTCACACTTTATCTTTGATTCATCGAGATACATATATTTGTCTGTCTTTTATTGCCTGAAACGTGGGATTGCAATGGATGTTCTACCAATGTGCAGCATATTTCAGGAACTTCAGATCGTTCATGACACTGGCTATTTCTCTGCATTGCCATCACTTGAAGAATACTGGCAACAGGTAACAATTTTTAAAGTGAAATGGAGAAAACTTCCGCTTTGATTGGCGAACGGAGATCTTGTGGCTTGTCTTTAAACTGGAAACGAAGAGTTATTTACAATCCGCGAAGCGCTGCGCTGAATGAAACAGTGTAACATTCTAAATGACGTATTTAATTCGGTTACATGGTTGCGCGGTAAATGCTGTCGGTCAGCTGATATAGAATGTGTCTGTATGTCTGCATTATTAAACTTGTTTCGGCATACAGAGTATTTCATAGTTTTTCAAGAGTCGCGGCTGGCGAGTCAGAACTGTATTGCGTTGCAACCCGTAAAAAACACAATATAATGTGGAAAATAATTTTGCTTGGATGACTTTTTTTCTTGTGCTTTTCCTACTCAAACGTAGACTGGTTGATTTGAAAGTCTGCAGCACATGTTCTGTCACATAACGGGGTTTATAGGAGGTGCTTATTAACTGTCATAGCAGGTTCTGCTGCTTGATACTGATATTCTTGTGATTGAACTGTTGCAGTCGTATTGTTGGCACGATAGTATTAATGTTTCTCCTGAAATGTATCCAGGTAGTTTCCCTCAGGGTTTTTAAGGATTCTGGCATGGTGCCATGGGAATTTATCTCTTGGCATTTAAACATGCGTTTGCATCTAGTTGCTTATTTTCCCCAGCATGTGCTGCTAAAGAGTGAGTTCCTCCTAAATGAAAATCTGTCATTTCCTCGCCATAGTGCTGTTTAATACACATTTATTTTGTGGAAAACGGAAAAAAAAAGATGTTTGGCAGGATGTTAGCGACTGACAGCCTCAGTCACCATTCACTTACATTGCATCTTTTTCCATGCAACGCAAGCGAATGGTGACTTACACGGTCAGTCTGCTCAACATTTCGTGGAAATGGAATAATGTTGAATAAATGAAAAGTCCGAACTATCGCTTTTAGGAACAAACATTTTACCTCATGGGGAGTCTGTAAAATGAGTAACTTGAGATTCTCCAGGCCGTATTCTGCGCGGTAAACATCATCGTGGTTATCGAGGATCTGCAGAGCTAAACCGCGCAAATAAATGCTCACATTGAGCGGAAAAACACAGTTGGAAGAGTTTATCTAAAGACTTCTGCACTCAAATGTGGTACGTTCACAATTAATACTCCTTAAAATCGGTTTAAAATGCGTCCAGATGTACGCTGAGGGGACGTCAGGCTTTTTGAATGAGGAAACTCGACTGAGGAAGTTCTGTGGCTTCCTTAAAAGGACTCTGAAATGTCTGCACGACTCACTAGGGGATAACTGTTCCAGAAAGACAATATACTGCTCTCAAAGCGATATTTAAACCTGAAATTCGGATTGTATTGCTCTTACATACTCTGTAATGTTTCAACATGACATTTCAGCAGAAAATGTGTGAAAGTGCAGCATGTGGTTAACCTTAACTAACCCTCCTTGGCAGTCATGTGTCAAAGTTAAAGGAAACTCAATGAATCGGTCATGCGCATTCTAACACTGTGTTTTCCTTTTTTTTTCAATCAGACCTGTTTAGAGTTGGAGAGATATTTGCAGAGCGAGCCATACGTCTCGGCATCTGACCTCAAGTTTGAGGGCCAGGAGGATCTTTGGAGCAAGCTCATCTTGGCTTGTGGAGATAAGGGAGATGGGAACGGCAACCTTCCCAGCGTCAAGGAGGACGACAATCAGGACTGCCAAATATTAGAAACCAACAGCATGAATTCGGATGCCAGCAGCGAGGCGTCTGACAGTTCGGAGGAGCTCTCGCCCACTCACATCTTTACCTCCAACCCGCTGGGCTCGGTTCTGACGGAATCAGTGCATCACTTGACTTCCTCTATCATCAGCACGCCTCCGTCCTCGCCAGAGACGCCCCAGGAGCCCGGCGTCCCGCAGGTCTGGGGCTCCACGCAGACTGACTTGCACGTGCCGGTGAAGATCCGGCAAAACGGACTGGGCAAGGCCTCGGATAAGGCCTCTGCAGGAGGGGACGCCTCTCCGGACGGCAGGAGGAGAGTGCACAGGTGTCACTTCAATGGCTGCCGGAAGGTTTACACGAAGAGTTCTCACTTAAAAGCACATCAGCGGACTCACACGGGTAAGCACCTTCCTGTGACGTTTGCTCTACATTGTAGTTCTGCTAAAACAGAAAGTGGAACTTCGCGCGCTTTACTGAGGTTTCATGTCTTCTGCAAAGTTGTGTAATGGAGTTGCGTTCACACAGGCTGTCCTCAGCTGCAAGGCTAATGTCACTCTGTGAATATTTGCCTCGCATGACTGCACGCCTAAACGGTGACCTAATCTGTTTGGAATGTGGCCGTGGCCAGGAAGAGGGGGGGTTGGGGGGAGGGATGGGTGATGGAGGATGGGAACGAAAGCCAGCCAGGGTGAAAACAACCTGTTCTACCCAAACAGTTTTGGTTTCGTCATGGGAAAGAACCAGGCTTTTGAATGGGGATCTGGGTGGCCCCTTTTTTAAAGGGCCCCGTCACATTCAAAACAGGCTCTGTGTGACGTGCATTGTTTATGCGCACACAGCACAGAGACAGACTTTTGGCATACCGTGCATTCCCGCAATCCTTGGGAGCTTGAGGGATCTTATTAAAGTTCAGACTCGTCTCGTAGACCGCGTGACCTGATGCATAAACATGCGTCCTGTTTACAGATGCATTTTTGAGAGCATTAGCGAGCACGCTGTTCCACATTCCTTTCAGACTTGTGAATGTTTCCCAGCCCGAAACCTGACGGCTAAAAGGTGTTTGTGTTTTTATTTACAGGTGAGAAGCCGTACAGGTGTTCATGGGAAGGCTGCGAGTGGCGCTTTGCGAGGAGCGACGAGCTAACCCGACACTTCAGGAAGCACACCGGTGCAAAGCCATTTAAATGCAGTCACTGTGACAGGTACGCTCAGTTCTGTCTCGCTATCTCTCCCTGTGACAGTCATCAAAGCCCGTCTGTCTCCCTCTCGCTGCATGCCTGATCCTTTGATGCGTGCGTCAGTGAAACGCGACCGAGTCTGCATTCGACATTGATTCCGTTTTATTGGTTCATCGATGGGAGTCGCCCCATTATGTTTGGATTTTATCACTTAATTACCTAATCGCATTAAATGCTTGAAAGCGCAATAGTCACACTGTCGCAATACTTTATTGATATTCTCTGCATTTTATGATCAAATGCGCCTCTCCTGTTTGTCATCACTTCCTCTGTTAATCATTTCCCTCTCTCAGAGCTTTGCGCTTTGAACACCATTGTTTGCTCAACTTCCCTTTTTGGCGTTTTGTTTCCGTGGTTACTGGATGCGAAACATTTCATAGTTCTCCTTTTTAAACAAAGCATTTGATCAAGTCTTTCCTCATATCCAGACCCACACAGAATCCGTGCCAGCAGTTCTATTTTTGCAGAATCGGAACACCCAGCATTCATAAAGTTCAGCAACCTTTGGATAATTTAATACTTTTAATATTTTCAGATAGCAATAAAAGTTTACTATTCTCAGCTTGAGACTTAAACGATAAGGTTTTGGGCTGGTGCTCAGATTATTATAACCTTGAGGACATTTTATTTTGTTATTTTATGTAGTTTATACAATTTTTCTAAAAAGAAAAACTAACCTTTATTATTTATTACCAAATTTATTTTTAAAATCAATAAATTATTATTTTTAATTAATTAATTAATTTATTCATTCATTAGTAGTGGACCCCACCACAAAAAAAAAAAAAATATAAATGTAAAATAAATAAGTTGTGTGTGTGTATATATATATATAGTCTACAACCAGTTTCAGTCTCATCTGCTTTTTTCACTGATTTCTCACCATAAATACAAAACTATTAGGTTTCTCTGCTAATTCAGCACAGTAAATGCTAGTTCTCTCTTTCCTTTCATTAGATTTCATAGAACCGGTTTCTGTTTGACAAATTCACCTCGAGGGCCACTAGGGGCCTCATCAGTGACGCAATGCATAGATCTCTACCTTTGATCACACTTTATGGCTTCGGTGGCCCCTGCCTGACCTTGTTTTTCACCTTTCCTCTCGCTGTTTCTTCCTCCAGGTGTTTCTCCAGGTCAGACCACCTGGCCCTGCACATGAAGAGGCACCTTTGAGCGGGCCGTAGCTTCACGCTGGGGATATGTTGTGTCCTGACCAGCTTCCTGGTTGACCTGGCCCTGCGAGAAATGGGGGGGGGAGTGTGTTCCAGCCAAAGCATGCCATTTTGCACCATATCCTGTGCCTCCGTGAGCCCCGGGATAAAGGCGGACTGACTGGTTGTTGAAAAGAAAAAAGGAAGGGACAAAATCACGTATGAAGTACCAAGGATGATTTATAAAAAAAAAAAAAAATAGAAAAAGTACAAAAAAAAAGCAAAAAAGAGCGAATGAATGGTGTGTTGTATGGTGCATGATGTTTTGGGACAACTCCTGGACTATACACTGGTACTTTTAAAACAAATCCTAAAGAAAGCCTGTTTGACGTGAGCGGATGAATGTCCCGTGTGCAAAGAAGGGTGGGAGGGGGGTACCAGTGTATCGCTGTGGGCTGAATGGTGTCGGGGAACAAGTTCCGGTTTTGTTTCCATGCGGTATGCGAGAACCGTGAGTGAAGCCGTGAGACTGAGGACTCCTGCCTGACGCCCCCGGGCTCCGGGATTCTGGGGGGCTGGCGGCCAGGGTTTCACCCCCTGCCCCCATCTGAAGGGGAGGCGGAAACTCAGTCCTGAATGAAAGTGGCTTTTTTGGTGTTCGGTGCAGCTACTAAATGTGCAATGTGTTCGGTAGCTTGTTATTTGACAGGCTACAAAAGCTCATTTGTAGTCCGTTGTATAAGCTGTGTGCTTAGAGATGTAACACAACAATTATAACTTCACTATCATAAACAGGTGTTGCATGGTATTGGGGTTTGTATTTTTTCTTTTTTTTCTTTTTTTTTTTTTTGTAATTTGGACTGCAAATAGATTCCAATAAAGCGCAGCTAAATACAATTGGGTTAAATGTTACAATATTGTACATAAACGCATTGTTCATTCTTCACTCTAAATTCCCTCTTTTTCTTTTTTTTTTTTTTTTCTTTCTGGTGGAGGGAAGATCCAATCATTCATCGACCATTTCATACAAAACCCATTTTGTCATCTTGAAGACAGAATTCTCTCTTTCTATCTCCATTTTACCTGTTGTTAATGCACTGTTGGCCTTAATGGTGCCTTATGCAAGTGACCTTTCCCGATTGGGGGGGGGGGTCACAAAATGTCTTGTATAAGTGATTGAAAAAAAAAAAAAAAAGCTTTATTAAGGCTCTGTTTCACCTGAACATGCACCTTTCCTATTTCCAAGGCCACTGTAGTCAAGCCCTTGTAGATACTTAATATATTATTCTTCTTATTCTTGAGCATGCGATTTCATTATTATACTTCCCTCACATTTCTAGATCTGCGATGTAGAGCACTTAAAAGTAGGATCTGGTATCTACTGAACGTTTTGAATACGCTTTAGATGCAAGATCTCTATCTGTGGAGATGTGTGCGAGACAAAAAGCTCTTAAAGTGCGAAAACAGGCTGTTGTATAACACAAGGCCGAATGTTTGTGGAATGCCAACCCCCCCCGTCCCCTGTAACCAAGAATAAAGGAAAAAAACGGCTAAAGATTTATTGTAATTAACAAGCTGCAGTCAGACAGGCCTTGCCTTGTACTGCCTCTCTGTAATGAATTGCTGAAGGCCCTGCCTGCTACAGACTGCTGACTCGGGCAGTTCGATATTGACCTGTCTGGATGCCGTTGTTTTAGTCCAGCGACAGTATTGTGGAAACAGTGCACAGCCATCCAGAAAGATAAAGATATATCACCCTCCTTTTCAACATTTACAATGGAAATTTACACACGTGGGGGGGAGAACGCCGCATGGCTGTGTGCGATCTGAAATGTAAACTCTAATGTTTTCAGGGACCAAACGATTGATTAAATTTATTGTACATAGTTATATGCTTGAATTATTCGAGTGTAATTGCTCTGGTTTTTTTGAGCGATGGAGGTTTGACACTGTTGCATGTTGAGCAGCTACGTGGATACAGATCGTTTCAGTTGGAGAAAAGTAACTTGAAGCAGCTTGTGCTGCCATTAAAAATCAGACCAGCCAGGGTTTTGTGGGCAAAGAACACTGCGTCTTTCCAACAGTGGCCAATATTAGTCGAGTGGTAATGGAGCCTTAATCAAGTTTTCCATTTGCTTGCTTCAACCAACACTTTCTATCACTTATCTTTTCTCTCATGAGTCCCTCTTGTCTAAAGAATATTTGTACAAAAGAATAAAAACACACAAAAGTTAGGATGAAAAATGCAAAAAAAAGAAAAAAAAAACTTTTCTAAGATTTTTATTTGTTTTGTTTTTTTTTTTTTGTTTTTTTTTTTGCTTTATATGAATTTTATTTGAAATTGTTTTGCAAAATTGTTATATTTCTGTATGAATGTATTTTTTATTGGAATAATAAGAAATTCTTATCAGACAAGTTTGATTTGTTGTTTTGCTTCACTTTATTTCACTAGTCTTTTAGATTTTGGTGCTTTACAATGATGGTTACAACTTGAATACAACTAAACCTATAAGTATTCGACTTTGATACACAAAACTTTGGGTTACAGACAAGATATGGCAAATTGACCTTTTATGAGCAGACTTAAAATTCACTTGAAAATCCAAAATAGTCATAAAGGTCTTCTTGAAGCAGTAAGGAAACACTAAGACACCTTGCAGCCACATATCTATGCCATTTCACAGTAGCAGTAATGACAAGCACCACTTCTTCAGAAAAGTCTGTTAATACTAACACAAAGAGGAATCTTTCGTAATGACTACCTGAGTTTTCGATATGTTGATGAAAGACAGTTAACTGCATTGGTGGTGAAACGCTCATGTTCATAAACTACTCGCTCTCATTATATCTTGTGCAAAAGTTGGTCTCAACACCCACTGGAGGGGATGTTCTACAGGCTTGTCAAAATAGACACATGTGTTCCCACAGAAAAACATTGGAAATTGCCGCCTTTGTGAATTGCTAAAGGGGGAAACATGCCTGAGGTGATTCCTGGCAGGTGGAGTGCTGGAATATTTTGCCAGAGATTTGATGGCTTTTCTAAACATTTAAAAATGGCTACTCGTCTGTTTACTTCTCAGCATCATGTATTCCATCCGTAATCCTTAATATAAATGAGTTAATTTAAAAAAAAAAAAAACATACTTATACACACATGCTTAGTAATGTAGCTTTTAATTAAAAAATAATATCGATGCATAAATAACTGGAACATTTATATAAATAACATGAATAATAAAAAATTGATAATTGTTATCTAGCACGATCTTATAGGCCTAATGTTCCAAAAAGCATCTTGGTTTCGATGGAAGCAGTAAAAATGACCGTCTGTGCAAAGTCCACAGGAGTTTGCGTTATCAAAGAGCCTAATTTAGTTGATCAGTTACCTAGAAATATCAAATAGAAATGACAAGAATCTTAATATATTTAAATAACATCATTATCATTATTTTTACGGAGAAAGAAAAATCTCGTTTCGTCCAGACATCATTTTATTAAGGGAGACGTTTCACAACATGGCAAGTTCACTGAAGGTGAAAATCGTGGGAAACTTGTTGCATTACATAACTCAATTACGGCTACGCCTCTGATAATACAGCAGTAGTTTTCCATGTTTCTCAGTGCTATGCTGATGTTGACGCTACAAAACCGAGCTGCACTGAGAAGTCGCTCATTATTCTGTGTAGCTGACAGATCCTAAAGTGGAAGCAATTATATGCAGCCTTGGAAAGTCACACAGCGACATCAATCCTTTAAAGGTCAAGTACCCCCAAATCCATCATTAAATTTAACAGAAGGATCTCAGTCCATGCTTTATGATGTTTGAAAGTCAAGATCAATGCGCCTTAAGATCTATATTTATGTACGGCATTGTTTAATATGCATTTAATAGGCATAAAATTAGCAGGGCAGTTGAGGAACATGCTCAAAGAACTAAATGTTAGATGTGACGCATTAGTCGGTATGTGTGCATGCTTTCCCACGTTTACCCTCAGGGTTCCCCTAATCCTGGATTACAAGATCTAGATAAATTGCTCTAGCATATGACACCTGCCCTACCTTAATGTACATTTAGTGCACTTGCCGCCCACCAATAATTTACAACATGCAGGTATTCAAACTTAACTTGTGTGTGTGTTTGAATAGAAACTTAAAGAGATTGTGCACCCAAAAATGAAAATTCAGTCATTGTTTGCACTGTATTACTCTATTGGTTTTTTCCCCCAGTACATTAAAAGTTTAGTGATGTTTTGGACCCCACTGACTTTCATTGCATGGGCAAAAACAGATCTTAAAAATGTATTAATTGGTTTAGGAACGATTTGATAGTTAGTAAATAATCCGAGAAGTTTAATATTTAGTTGTGGTATCCATTTAAACACTTTCATAGTTTACATTTTAGATGCTGGCAAAATGCTACTATTGCACGTATGAGTGTCTCTCTAAACATAAATAATATGCAATGTGTTTTACTACCAGACGTTATGTATGAACACCTACGAATACTAATGAGATCTCATCGCTGAACTACCTTGAACTTTGCATGTAGAGCAAAGTCAGCAGTCTTCCTGAATTTTGGGCATTGTGCTTTCTTGAGAAATTCCGAAGGCAATGTATTGTCAGGCAGGCTGAAATTAAAAGCAATGTCACAACATCAAAGGCTGCCGTTGCCAGAGGGTGAGGGGTGAGTGTGAAACCGTGAGCTGTTTGAAGCCAACGGGGTTGAAGGAGAATATTCAAAGAAAGACACTGGAGCTTGGTTTAGAAGATGGAATAATTATTAGTAGTACCTGGAAAGGCAAGCATGGCTATTACTATTGTTCATATACGGTACTCTTAGTCAGTTGAATAAACTCTTAAAGGTGCCATAGAATGGAAAACTGAATGTACCTTGGCATGGTTGAATAATAAGAGTTCAGTACATGGACATAA
>JAUCMS010000052.1:7723898-7753131 GCA_032357445.1 Enteromius radiatus | reverse complement strand
AAAGTTTTATCTCGTCATTATTCATTACCATCACTCTGTTATCCTATTTGATAATGTTCAGTGCTTTGCTACAATCTTTAAATTGTTAAAAGCGCTATATAAATAAAAGTGACTTGACTTGACAGGGAATCAAGAAAAGACACAGGGCTTAACTAAACGAGGAATACGCAGGGGAATCAACTAATAATGAGATAACGAGGACAGGAAGGACCAAATAAGGGCATGACTCATGGAAGAAACAATGGGGGCAAAAACACACACAAACCCTGTTGTATCCTGGCATCACACCCCCACCCGGATGGTGCGTCCTCGCACCGTATAAACTACATGGGGAAGAGTGGGAACTTGGGAGGCAGCTCAGAAGGAGGAATGACCCCTGGAAAGGGCCAGCAGACAGATACCAGGGAGGCCCAAAGGAGGGTCGAACCAAAGCGGAGACAGAAGAGCATGCGGCACCTGATGGTACACAGCCATAATGGCGGCCCAGGGTGGAACCAATGGAGGAAAGAGCCATGTCCGTCGACTCCAGGGGGCTGACCAGTGGCAGTGGAGCAGGTGTTGGAGGAGCCTAAGGCAGAGAGCCGAAGTGCAAGGGTGACAAGGAGGATTCGGAGGGCCAAGGCGGAGCCGTAGGAGTGAAGTCCCGAGGAGCAGGATGTTCAACGACAGACCAAGGTGGAGGCGGAGGGATGAGGGATGGTCTGATGGGCCATGGTGGAGATGACTGGAACATGCACTTGAGGGCACTCTAGAGGAGCAGGATCTGGAGGGCTTTTTCAGAGTGAGCACTGGAAGTTTGGGAGCCTCGTTTGATGTCGAATTGCCGCAAATGTAAAAGTGAAAATAAAGCAAACACAGTGCTTAAATCGAGGAAAAGAAGGAAAACTCAAACTTGTATTTTTATTACAAAAATCAAAACGATGCTGCCGCAGTGGGCAAGTGACATACTGTAACACCGCCAAGACTGACAGAAAGCCTACAAATTTGTCAGCACAAAAATTATTTCATTGTCCTGTGAGGAGGGGGATATGCCAAATGAGGTACCGGATTGGATTTCGGAGGTGCCGGATCCGGATCCGGCTTGTTCCAGCCCAAATTAAGCCCTGCTGACACTGGATAATTGCTTTAGAGTTCATCGCAACATCGTCCAACATGGTTTAAACCGCAAACTAGCTGAACTCAACTGCATGCTCCAAAAGGGAAAGGTCTTTGCGGGCTAGGGCGGTGTACTTAATGGGCGAGGGAATCCATGGGGACACGGGAACGATGGAAAAACGAAGTAACAGTTCAGGAACACACACAAAGAGTAACTTGATATACAATACTAGATAGGGAATCAAGGAAATAAAGGCTTAAATGCTGAACTAACGAGTGATTCATAGCAGTTTGTATTGTTCTATTATTGTTATTGTTATTATTATTACTGCTACTAGTACAAACCCTACAAGCACAGCAAGCCAGGAGGTTAAAAAACATATATACATTGCATAAATTTATACTTAAATTGCATTATTACATATGAAATTGCTTTCCCCCTCCCAGACTGTGCAGCCCTGATCTGAAGCATTATTAATGAGTTAAGACTGTAATGTAGGTTTAGAGGTTTGTTCTAATTATAACAGTCACACTTGCCTTAGCAGACACAATAAATAAAAACCGCACAATGCTAATCAAACAAATCCCGAATTAACTTTTTATATGACACCAACTTTTTTTTCCCAGTAATATGTTGACAGTAAACACAGTAGGGTAAAGTGTGACAGCAGATGTCATGTTGTTTACAGACAAAAGCAGGGTGTGAAGTGAGGTATCTAAGACCCCGTGACGCCCACGTCTATCCACATCCGTGTTTTCTCGGTCAAAGAGATTAAAAAAAAAAAAAAAAAATGAAAATAGCATCAAACCTGTCATCAAGTGACATGCCCCTCGTGCTGTCAGCGTCTGAAGGGGTGAAGTGAAGGTAAAAATGGGGGGTTGGCGGTTGCAACGGGGAAGCGATGTCAGATCGAATCAACGTGTGTGAACTGCAACAGGTCATTTGCATTTTAATCATCGTAAGGTCAGGCCGGCCTGCTCCGTCATGTTTAGCAGACTGTGATTAAACGCACATTCTGTCGCAAAAGTAATTTATGAAACACGAAGGATGCATTGACCCCTGTCACGTTTTACACATCTCCATGTCCCGTGGCAGCATATGCGTGTCACACCGCTGTGATATACAGATATGTGATGAGCACAGAGCAATATTAAAGGTGTGAAGTTAAGCACACGATTTTGTGGAGGTGAGGATGAGGTGACACTCCACCGCCATCATCCATGTGTCGTTCATTAGAGAAGTGCAGCGAGTCCAACCCGAGGCATAAACATACATGTAATATATTATCCCACAGTTTAATGTGTTTTAGAGTATGCTACATTATCCCTGTAGCTTTTAGTCACATAGCCAGCATACATACATAAAATAAAACAATAAATGCTAGTTGTCTCAGTTTTAAATCAGTGAATTCTTCTCAGGGAAAAGACTTGCCCCCCCACTTTTGCCCAGGGAAAAGATACAGATCATTTAATACATGCTGAACACACAATAACAGGCATGTTGTACATATACTGTATTTGGCCAACCATAATTATAATTAATGAGTATCATAAAATTGTAACTTAAATCAAAATAAGTGATAATTTCAGAAATCATTCTAATATGATACTTAATATATATTTATTTTTATTATTAGAGATGTTGAAAACAGTCGCCTAATATTTTAGTGGAAGCTCAAAAGAACAGTATACTGTATAAATATTTTTTATACATTATAAATGTTACTTTTGATCATTTTAATGAATTATTGCTCAATACAAGTAAAATCAATCAATTCAGTCTCTCTAATTTCTTTATTATACCCACACATTCATATTTGTATTTTTATTAGTGTTGTCAACCGATTAATTGCTTACAATAACATGTATTTACATATTTATATTCATATGATTTATATTCATTATTTAAATTTAATATATACACGCATGTGTGTATATTTACATGTACATAATAAATACGCACCGCACACATATCACGTAAACAAAAACTTTTATTTTGGATGCAATTAATTGCGATTTGACAACATTCATTTTTATAAATATATTTCAAAATTATTTAGCTCTTTTCTTCTTAAACATTTGGGACAAACAATATTATTTTTGACATACACCATTAAATTACTCCAAGGTACTTCAAAGAACATCATGATACTGCTATGTACCAGAACCGGACTGTACTGCACTGCACATTGTACTGGTCCGCACAGGCTGGAACAACAAAACAACTCCACAAAGGAGGTTGTTAAAATTCCATGTTTCCCTGCAGAGTAACGGGACCCCAGGTCAAACGGGACCTTTCTTGCCTCAGGGCCAAACCCCAAATGGCCAAGGGGTGACTTTCCCATAACAAACAGCTGAGGCCACACTGTGCACTTCACAAAATGTTTTTAGCAGACTGTCACCAAATAGCCAGTAAATGAGGCTGCACATGCGAAGCATTCCTCCCCCTTTCCGCCGACTGCAAACAAGTACACAAAGCACTGCGGTTTACTGCCATTTAGCTGATAGCTTCATTATATCCCAGCACTCCAAAGGGAGAGAGACGGAATCTTTTCCCATGGAATATTGCACTCATTCCCAGTCAGATTTTCAGAGTCTCTCATACTTGGGCTCACAGATGTCTCCCAGCCTCCCTCGGCCTTCGTTCGGTTCTCATACATTAGCAGTTTAGCATTTGCATACTGTATCGTTCCTGCTTTGCCTGTGAGAGGAGGACAGCGGAGGGACAACGGTTTTCTTTTTCTCACATGGCAGCCCAAATACTGTGACATAATTGTTCTGCTCCAGCTCATTATTAACAGTGACTTGCTGTGAATGCTTCTTCCATGCTTGGATGGGAATTATGGATGGTGTCAAATTAGGGGTTGTTATTTATATAAATGAACTCCCTTCCACTGCATCTAAATATTTGGCCACCCATGTTCAAAATATGTCAATAAATACACAAAAATGTTTGTTGGTGCTGGTGTATGTCTGGCATAACATTTATACATAGCTTTATACCTACTTTTAGCCATTAATCCATAAAACTATGGATTATAAATGGGGACTTAGGGGGTCCTAGACAGGTATATAATATAATATAATATAATATAATATAATATAATATAATATAATATAATATAAAATAAAATAAAATAAAATAAAATAAAATAAAATAAAATAAAATAAATCTCTTTCTTTTCACTAATCAAAAAAATAAAATATTTGTGTACTATTGTACATACGTTGTATGTTTTTGCCAAACTTTTTCCATTATCAGTATATTTTCAAATGAATTTAAATTATACTGGCAAAGTTTACTTGAGGGTTAGTACATTTTTGGATGAACTGTCCCTTTAAGAGAAACTAATGGAAAAAAAGTTACTTCTTGTTCACTTTGCAAATTTAATGTATATTCTCATAAAACGGACTGACCTATCGAATATCACGTTATTCCCAGCCTGGCTCCTGACTAGCACCCCTCATTTCCAAGCTCAGTTCCGTTAGTTATGCCACTAAAGAGATAGCTGCTGAATTCTCCGGCCGCCTCTGCTGTTTGGAGAGGTGATTTGCCCACTCAGTGAGGTCAGGCCGGTGATGGTTCAGCATAATTAGGCCTGTGATCAGTGCATCCATCTCTCTGCAGCTCAGTCAAAGCAGGAGCAGCTCAGCAAGTGCTGACCGAGCCGGAGAACAGCTCTCTGCTCCGGGAAGCCAGCAGCTAACACGGCAGGCCGGGTGACGGATTGAGACTGAGGTGTTGTGAATACTTTGGGCCAGACACAAAAAACTGTCAATGTGACTGAAAGAGTTGCAAATTTTCCCTGAGCGAGAGGGCAATGGGTGCGTAACGGTTTGAAAAAGCAAAATTGGACTGAGTGCAAGTTATTTATGTTATTCATTTCAATCTCTGTATGCTTAAAAGCCCCCTGAAAGCATTCAGAATTAATGATCCATGCTGAATAAAAGTCACATTTGTTAAATTAAGAAAGCAGAAGCCAAAAGAAAAAAAAATAAATAAAAATGTAAAAATGGGCCTGTACGACCAGAGACAGATGTGTTTCTTCCAAATTCAAACAAATTTGTCTTCATTGTAGATTTTGACTGCGCAAAAGTCTGCGCGCACTTTGAGAGTTTATTAATCAAATATGGATGTTTCTACAACTTTGTGCTCTTTTATCACCCGAGGGGATGATTTGTTATTAAAACTAGCCGATTTTTCTTTGTGTTATATGAAGGTCACATTAATATGGTATCAGCATTTTTACCATTACCATTTATTTCTGCAACATTACTTTTATGTATAGATTATATTGATGTGGCCTTGTCTTAGACTCAGATTTTCATATGAAAACTATTATGTTTAAAGCTATTGTAAAAGTTTGCATAGGCCTATATATATATATATATATATATATATGATAAGTGCTGTCAAACAAATAATCACAATTAATCACATCCAAAATAAAAAAATGGTTTACATTATATATGTGTATTGTGAATATTTATTATGTATAAATAAATACACACACATATAGTTTGTATGTTTATAGATTATATATATATATATATATTACATAATTTTATTACACATATAAATGCATGTGTTTGTATTATATATATATATATATATATATACATCATAAATATGTACTTATATTATGTAAGCAAATCCTTTAATTTTTAATGCAGTTAATCATTTAAATATAAAATATGTTAGTAAAGTATGTTAGTATGTTAGTAAAAAATACAAGTGAAATTATGTTTTTTGTGAAACTTCTTGTGAATTTTTTTTTTATTTTATTAAAAAATCAGATAACACTACTAATTCTTGCACTGTTTACATCAAATTAACTGCACTTCAAAGTATGACAAAAGTGATGATTTAGATTTTTTTTTTCAGAGAAACGTTATTACAAAATGCGCTTTGTGCTAAAGTGGCTTTTTTCTTGAATAAAATGTCTGTAAGGACAGTTTAATATATAACAAAAATAAAGGCATTTTCCTGTGATGTGTGTACTGTAAATTAACTGTTGGACTTTTATTGGAAGACAAATAACACAATCTAGTGAGTATGTGAAAATATGTTTTAAGAGCGCTTATTTTTTAAAGGTCCACAGGAACCAACATAGCTGAAGAAAGACCCAAATATTGGATTCCAATAATAATCCTGGCAATAAAGACTCTGTCTGTGGCCGTGTCTACGTTTCCTGTCTGGTTTTGTTGTGGTTGCTCAGATATGGAATCACAAGCTCTTGTGCCAGACTGCTTAGCATAGACTCTGTAGTACCCACAACCCCCCGTCTTCCTCTGTGCCCCCGTGGCTCAGGCCGAGGCTCTAATGAAGTCTATGAGATACTGTATGCCTGTCATGCCCCGCTGCTCGTCTGATCAACAGAGTGAGAACATTTACTTTCCCTGCATGCCAATTAAGCCCATCGCCTTCCTCAATGCTTTTCCCACCATCATTAAATCAATGGCAGCGGAGCACAGTGCAGCACACAGAACCACGCAGAAGACAAAATATTATCAAACCTGAGCAGCTTAGTGATCGCATCTTAAGTTGGTATCAAACTCAGGATTAGACAGAGACGTTCAACAAAGAGTGAAAAGAACCTCTGTGTTTCTGCTTTCCATCACAAAATAGCCAGGGTATTTGAAATGTTGAGTTTGCTTTTTAGTATACACAACATATAACTAAAAGTGTGTGTGTGTGTGTGTGTGTGTGTGTGTGTGTTTTAACACATTAGCATTACCATTTATTTATGCGATATTTTACGTTGATACTTTTATAATCTCTGCATATGTAACATGTGTCCACAGGATGCTGTACAAAATGGTGCTACAGTCATGTTACATTGCCAAATCTATGAATAAAGTTGTTATTTTTGTTTTCTTTGCATACAAAAAGTATTCTTGTAGCTTCATAATATTACAGTTGAACCACAGATGGCAGATGGGATGCTCTTTTATACTTCTCTGTCAATGGGACAGTCACAAGCCTCCTGCTTTTCATCAAACATATCTTCAATTGTGTTACAAAGACAGCTTTAATGGGTTTTGAATGACATGGGGGTAAGCGATTAATGACAAAATTCTCATTTTGGGGTGGAGTAACTCAAACCGTTGCAGTCTGTCAGTCATAGGGTGACTATATGTGCCATTTTTCCCAGACACGTCCTGGCCAGGATTTCTATATTGCTTTGATTTGTACCTCAAGAGCGTTTAGGAAACGTAACGAACCGATGTCATACTGATCGGACTGCACGCACAAATCAAGCCAAAACCTATACCCATATAGAAATCCTGGCCAGGACGTGTCCGGGAAAAATGGCACATATGGTCACCCTAAACTAACAATCACAATAACAAAACATGTAGCAAAAAAAAAAAAAGTTACTTGTAGATATTGATTATATTAAATGAACTGTTTACATTTTAAAAATTATGACAGTATTGACAATGCATGATGGCCCCCTTCAGAAAGCTCATGAATCATCAAAAATAGAACATTATAGAGGAGTTAGAGAAACACGTTTTAAGTGTTGGAAACCTAGTTGAGAGATGATGTAACCTCCTAGAAGTGATGTCACTTGAATGAACGTTATTTTACAAAGTTTTTTTGATGAGGGCAACAGGGCTGACATGAAATTGGGTGATGCCAATAAAAATATTTCAATTTTACAGAAAAAAGAATACTTATGCCAAAACCATTACTTAAAATTTAAAACAAAGTGCAAATGTAATTTTGCATATTAATAACTGCCTCAACTGAGTTTTGTATGTTGAGTCCATGCATGCACGATTCATATTAAAATCATATTAATTGTTCACCAGCAATGCCAGCTGAGCCCACCACAATAATAGTTTAATTGTATTATTCCTGAATACATGATATTGTGAAACGCACAAGTTATGATTGGCTGTCTGGCAATAAGTTGAGCTGGTTTTCTCCATGCAGCCAGCGCAACTAATTATGGTCTATTGTAACACTATTACACCAGCTGGGGGAAAATAGATTAAAAAAAAAAAGAGTCAGAACCAAAGAAATGTGCGATTTTACACGAGTAGCAACTATTCACACTATTATCACAAATTCAGTATGATATGTTGTTGTTGCCGTTGCAGTTGATTGTGTTGTTGTAGATGCTAAATTGGTCTATTGAGTCAGCCGGAATTGTTGCAGTTGCTCTGAAGATTTATTGCTGAAGCATTAAGATTTTTTGCTCACAAAATCAGGGAGCATTCCCTCAAAATGTTTGTGGAACTGCCATGGAATGACTGGTTCAAGGATTTAAAGCACAAATATGATTCATTTAATAGACTTTATTGCTTTGAACAGCTGAGTATATTATTTTCTCTTATTTGGATATCCATATCCTGGCAGATAATTGCAACTGTTAATGGTATAGTTACATTTAATATTTGTATATAATGAGAATGTTGCAATTGCTCTGAAGACTAATGTTGCAGCATTAAGATTTCTTAAGATTGAAGCATTAAGGAATATGTTTTTATCTTAACTTATTCGAATATACATATGCTAAAGACTTTATGCCATCTTTAAAGCAATTGTTTATGTTGGCTACATTTTATATCTTTCTGTAAAAGAAACAAGAACTGCACAAAGGCATTGACAATCTGGTACTGTGAAAACACACAGTCCACTGAGATTGTTCAACAGGACTGCATTGTATATCCAGCACTATCTGGATTCCGATAATTTGTTGTGGACTCGATTTCATTTGTATAATAATGAAACTGTTTAACAGTCTATTGTATTTTAATGCAAATGGGCCGTAGAGGTGAGTGGGAGATGAGTAAACCCCTGCACAAACACACACTCCCCTTAAACTAGACAATGTAAGAAAATTGAATGCATTAACCTTTCCTGCCTTTGTTTTTATTCTGCTGCTTGAAACTTTAAAATAAAGCATTAGTGGTCAGCAATATTAGCAGCTCTGGGACCAATGCAAACTGCCATCAATCAGCCTGTGAGCACGAAAATACACTGGTACAAAGGGAATGCATTGGGAAAATGGGAGTTTTGCCAGCAAAGGTACATCCCTGCTTATAAAAAGGGGCTTCGGCAGTCATCATGCTGTATGAATGAAAGGTCACCAGTGCTTTTCAGACGGTGAGAAACAACCCAAAGGCCCATCAACCATTTTAGAAAGCCTCACAAAATCACATAAAGCACTGTTAGAAGCAACTTCTCTGGAGGGAAAGGGTTTTTTTGTTGTTGTTGTTGTTTTTTCCTTTGCCTTTTTCTTGTGACAGCTCCTGTCTTTTGACTGCATCCCTTATTATGAAGCATCTTGCATCAAAAGCATCCCGTCTGTCACTTGATAAGCTTCTGGAAAAGCTACATATCCAAATCAAACACCAATGTATTCTGAATGAGGCAGTGTAAAGCCACCACATTCTGAGATTAAAAATGAGAAACGACTGCATTAAATACATTTACACTGTATGTAATATACGTGTGTGTGTGTGTGTGTGTGTGTGTGTGAGGGTGTCTACCTGTTTTTCTATTCTGGTGGGGACTTAAACCTGAATACACACAGACTCCCGGGGACTCGTGTCACAGAGAGGACCTAAATTGTGGTCCCCACAAGCAAAGAAGCTAATAAGTCAAACCGAATGAAGTATGTGTGTGTGTATGCAAAGGTTTTAAATAAGTCTCTTATGCTCACTGAGACTGCATCTGTAAAAAATAAATAAATAAATAAAAATGTGAAATATTATTGTAATTTAAAATATTTGTTCTCTAATTCAATATTTTCTAAAAATGTAATTTATTCCCCTGATGACAAGACTAAAATTTTAGCATCATTACCTCAGTGTCACATGATTAAAATATGTTGATTTGGGGCTCAATTATTATTTATTTTAAATAGTAATTTATTATCAATTTGTTTAAAATAGAATACATGTGTGTGTTAATATTAGATGAAATGCTAAAACTGAATATATCTCAAGACTTATGAAGGTAAAAGTCACAGTCCTTCAGCCAGTGTATTCGAATCTCAAGGATAGTGGAGGACTCTAAAGGTCTTTTCAGAACATGCTAAGAGTCGGGCCGGAGACATGGTTGCCGAGAGCAAATATTGATTTTCCTCTCTTCCCACTGTGGGCTGCTCCTGCAGTGACAAGTTCAGGCCTCACCCACGCTGTGTAAAAACCAGTGTGTGGGATTTAAGTGAATCAGCCATATGTCCCCTTCAAAAAATGTCCTCCCAGGCTTTCTTTTTCACACACTCATAGCAACTCTATCAACGCATCCTTCAGGGATGTCCGTCTCCCCTAATTTAGATTTCAATTCAGCCCTCTCTTGCGATTCGCACATGCTGTGAGCACTGGGTTGTTTCCATGCATGTTGTCCTATTTTCATTAGACCTGTCACTCCCAATGCCAGTTACACAAGCACATTTTCGTGAAAGCTCCCAGATGCAGACATCGCAAGCACCACCAAGCAATGACAGCCACATCAGCATGCTTCTCCTAATGCCTAGCTCCCTTCTGCTTTCCCCAAATGAAGCTTTCTCCTGCTAATAATATGCTGGCAAGAAGGAAACCTCTCGTCCTCGAGAGAGATTATATGCTTCAGAGTGGGGTGTATGGCTTGGTAAGTGGTGTCTTCCAGGGATTATGCCATTACATCTGTGTGTGTCAGTTGATAAATGAAGTAGCTCATCTGTGCATGTCGGGTAAAATATCCAATTAAAAAGAACCATGGGGCAAAAACCGAATTCGCTGGTGCTATAAAACAGTATCGTGAGGGTATGTAGGAGCAACCTGTAAGCTGGCAAGCTCCACTAAGTATCTTATTGTACCTTTCAGCGAGACACTTTAAAACAAATTGAAATGAGCTTAAGTCGTTTCATGTCGTTTCATTTGGAACGTCATATGTAACTGGTTTAGGTTTTATGCTGAATAGATGAATAGATACTTGCCTCCATTTTCTCACCTGATGCCAGCATGATGTATCACGAAGCAGAAGGAGCTGGGCGCACAATTTTTGAATAAAATCAATCCATAAATCTGACTTGTGATGCAGCATGGAATCATAAATCACTCTGTGTTCATTCATTTTTCGCTCAGTGTGTTCATTTATTTTTTTCCCTGCATTTCTGATACATCGTAGAGTTCTCTTTTTTCATGGCTGAATCAAATGTGTTTCATAATTGATGAAGCTTGCAACACTGCTATTGAACTGAACTGAATCAACACCGAATTGGCTGGAGCTGAATAATAAAACCACTGTCTTTTTAAAGCTGATTTACAGCAAAATTTGAATTTGCCTCAGATTTGAAGAAGTTTGCTTGATTTGATTGTTTTATTCTTTAATAATCTTCGAAACAAACTGTACACTGCAAAAAATGCTTTTCTTACTTAGTATTTTTGTCTTGTTTCCAGTCGAAATATCTAATAATTCTTAAACCAAGAAGTATTTACTAGAGAAGTAAAATGACATAAGAAATTCTGTTTTGTTTTAAGATAAAAAGAAAGTAATTTAAGTAATTTTTGCCAAAAAATCTGAATAAGAATGGAAAACAAGAAAAAAAATCTTAATTCAAATGCAAAACAAGACCCACTGGCAGATAATTTTGCTTGTTTTAAGCAAAACTTACTTAAATTGCTTACTTTTTATCTTAAAACAAAACAGGATTTCTTATGTCATTTTACTTCTCTAGTAAATGCTTCTTGATTTAAGAATTTTTAGATATTTGGACTGGAAACAAGACCAAAATACTAAGTAAGAAAAGCATTTTTTGCAGTGTATTGTATACAGCAATGTACAAATAAATGAGACTTGCCTCAAAAATGCACATTTATGCTTTATGTATGCATGTAGCTTCTTGTGAACAGTTGCCAGTGTTCATTGATTCATTTAATTTCATTCCGTTTTGAGTAACTTCTTTTGAGTAACCCCTATCACATACGTTTCCTAGTGTTATGTTTTCAGATTGATTTACTGCATACATGGAATCAATTTCCAACAGATGCACTAGGTTCCCTGTAATTAGGTCATTGATTTTAAGTTCTGGTCTTGTTAGTAAGTTTTACAGTTTCTTCATTCTAGAATTTGTTTCTCACCCTTGAGAAATGAAATGTATTTTTTTTTCAATATCTAAGAGGTTCCATTAGAGACTTCTGTATAGGCATTAATCAAATTGCCTACTCTTTTTTTTTTTTTTTTTTACTTAAATGCCAATGCTGTTCTGAATAAGAGATGTCATCCTGTCCTTGGTAAATAATATAATTTTGTGGCAAACCACTGGTGCTTTATATAAGAGAATACTTGTCTATTGGGATGCCTGCCACCCTTGCAAAGAAATTATATGCTACATATTCAGAGCAAAATTGTTCATTAATACATATTTGGTGTTTTAATACTGATGCATTTAAAGGACATGACAACAGATGCACACAAAGAGACATTTAAACTGTAACAAAAGGATAAAATATTTCAGCAATATCACTGCTGTTGTTCTGAATATCAACTGTGAAACAGTGAGGCTGCAAGTAATTACAGCTTGTATTCATGTCTACAGCACACATTTGAGTGTGATATTGCTTTCCCACAATAGGTGATAACAGTCCATAAATAAGAAAGTAACATTAAGTAATTCACATTTTAAACACGATATACTTTGTCTATTTTGGTTCAGCAAATAAAAAATGAAGGCAGCAGAATAAATGGTTCTCAGCAACAAATGAGTGAGTTGAGAGAATGATTCAATGACTTGATACCAACACAAAAAACTGAAAGCATCAGTTTGTTTAAATAAATTGTTAAAAGTCTCACAATAATCATTTTGTCTACTGTCATAACCTGCAGAAAGAGTTTCTACATACTCTACATGACAAAGTTTTAATAATATATGTTGTAATGCATTATATATTTTCAGAAATAATAGGAATCATAGTTAAAATGTAGGTTTTGTGTTTTAATGCGTTATGTTTCTAAAGTTGTAACAATGATAAGAAAAGTATTTTAGTGTATTATATTCTTGCGATTATTCTTGGGATCACAAGTATAAGATGCATTATAAGGTGCATTGCAAGGCATAATTAATTAATTTAAAATACTTTTATAATGAATTATATAAAAGCTTCAAGTAAAGTGCTACTACTGACACTTGGTACGGAACACACAAGAAAAGCTAAGTGAAATGGTGAAAAGTCCCAGTTCTGTTAAGCAGTAGTGGAAAACGTACATCAAACAATTTGTACAAAATTCTGTTGAGGGATGTTTTAAGTAATACTTAAGAGAATGGGTTTTATTTGGGCTGAAGGGCTGAAGTCCAAATAAGTAGCAGTGTCCTAGTTGCATTTCATAAGTCATGTAATAGATAATGATTGGCCTGCAGTGTGGGAGTTCCAACAGTTCAAGGAAACAGCCAAGAACTGACTAGAGTTGTTTGTCATGGTAGATCAGTTTTTTCCTATGTTTTCACAAGGGGTTTGGCAGGAGTGGCTGATTTGCATGAGTCTCATCACTCATGTGTGCACATTCTCAGGTATATGGATTTAAAGAACTCTACTTTCAGGTATCATTAATAAAAGAAATGATAGAGATGATCATAGGCTAGAAATTACAGATCTGGACTGGCTGTTGTAAACAGATCTCTCCTGCTGGGTGATGGGAGGGAGCCAGCAACTGGAGGGTTACTGACATCACAATCCATCTCTGCCGTCAATATGTCCTTGAGAAAAGCACTTATAGCTAAGTTGCTCCATGGGGACCGTCCATGCAATTAATCTAGTGTAAGTTCAAATGAAAACGTGGCCGCTAAGTCAAAACGTTCAATTTCAAAGGTGACATCCTGCAAAGAGATGGCTTGGCATAAGGGAAAGCTCGGATTTGACAAGGTGAAACATCTGGTTCTTGGTGGGTGGTAAGTGTACAAGTAGCCACTCGCAGGACTGCAAATATATTCGTACTTTCAGAAACAGGGGAAAAGGAGAAAAGAGACGTCACTCCAATCAAAGAGTGAAAGAGTCAAAAGTCACACAGTGCCAAATAATACAATGTGCGGCCAGCATAATAATGAATCAAGTGCTGTCCCCTAGGGCACAGCATTTAATACTCTTAATAATTAAATCGAGGCCAGGTGAGGGCATTACTGTCGAAATTGCAATGTAGAAATATTTGTTTTATTATGATTACTAAAATCCGCCATGATAAGAAATAACGTTTTCAACACTGATGCTAGAATGATTTCTGAAGGCTGCTGAAAATGTTGCTTTGCCAATTACAAACTAATTATTACATTTCAAATTAATTAAATAAAATACATTTTTTGAATATTTTCACTGCATTTCTGTTCAAGGAAATGCAGCTTTGGTGGGATACTTTTTTTCACAAAATCTTACACACCCCAAACATATAACTTGTATTCATATTGCTATTAATATTTATCATTGCTCTAAATAGCTGAAAAAACTACACAGCTTATTTTGACAGACAATTATGAGTTAATAGTGAGAGAATCATGGCATCACTCCAGAGGCCCTGCCAAAGCAAAAAAGCGTGGCAAAATAATTTCGAGCCCAGTTGAAGTTGTTTAATATTAAATGGCTTATCTATTATTCACCCATGATATACTCTGATATAAACGTTTGTTTATCTGGGTTCCGCATCTGCACTCCTATTAAATAGGCAGTCTGTTCGAGTTCAAATTCGACTTCTAGCTAATTCATTCCATGTAAAGCGTGTACCCTGTCGTCGAGCATCGCTCTGCAGGAAAAGCATAAACCCTGGAAAGGAGGAAACACCTGTCTGGGAGCATTACTCTCTACTGGAGCCAAACTATGTTTGTCAGAGGTCAGCCTGGGGGAGCAGCTCACCCTGGTTGAGGTTTTAAACAGTGCACAGAAAGATGACAGACGTAATTACCACTGCTAAATTTTGAAGGTCCCATGTTTACGCTCGCAAACCAACAGCAGTTTTTGACTTGACTGTCAGACTTCGCCATTGTTTTCAGGCTCTGCCCTGAAGCGACGGAGCTGAGCGGTGCATCACAGATGACACAACCCCCTCTGTGTGGATGGTGAGAGGGAGCGAGGGGAGTGAAGAACAGGGGGGAAAAGAGAGCACAGGGGCCTCCATAGCTCACGCAGCCTCCAGGCATAGCGGCAGTATGGTGTCAGTAATGAGAGTCCTCCAGCAGAGCGGGGACCAGACGCTCTGCCTTTTCCACTGCAGCAGATGTCACCGCAGGGACAGCTGAATAGAAAGAGGCACAGGCCAGCCTTCTTCTCCTGTGCTATGATACAGATGCTGAAAGGAAGAGCTGGGCTCTGAGCTGTGCTTAATTACGCAGCGATTGCGTGAGTGTTGTTAGCAGGCTTGTGAAAAGTAACAGGCTGAAAAGGAGGACAGTGATTCTACCCCGTGGTGCTGGAGAGTCTGAGAGAGACATACTCATCAGTCACACTGCTGTGCGGATGGTGATGAGAAATAGATCACAGTCCAGAATGAAAGTCACAAGAGTAGAAAAAGGTGTTGTTGGTTTTTATTAAATCCCCTTTCGCTGGAATTACTCAACCAATACACTGTTCGTGATGAAACAGAGTTATTTGTTTTTTATTCAAATGGATTATTGGAATGATCTGAGTTGCGCTCTGTAAGTCGAATGCAAATTCTAAATATTAATTCTATTGGTCATGCACTGTACACATCATAACTTGTGTCTTTCGCCCAACAAATAGCTTTGTAACAGCTCAAGGTCTGTAATCAAAAGGTTGCTGGTGTCATCCACGGCATTCATGAAAATAAAACATAAACTTGGATTATTTGAGTTCATTGAAGCAATACAACATGGCTGTAAGCTGCTTGACATGCTGAACTACCTGACATAATATTAAATCCAGCATTTCATCCATGCACAAATTAATATAATAAAATCGTGCACAACAGCGAAATACTATCTCAGACATTTGCATCTTGCTCCCTAGTGGTTAGCTTGGTAAAAATGTTGGTAATTCTCACCACGCACAAATCATTTGTTGCATATGTTCTGTAGCTACAAAACATGCAGGTAAAGGTTTTGTGTGTCCTTCTAAAAGCAGACTTTAATTTTCAAGCCACATTAATCCTCTCTTGTTCTTCTAAGCAAAGACACTTGTCTTTTGTTAGTCTTTGTCTCCCTCAGACTCTGTGTTATTTTAGTCCATGCCAATCCTCGAAGACCAGAACCCTACATCATTTCATGCTTCTCAATAGTTAAGCCTTCTAAGCAATGATTGTGATCCCAGGCAGAGTGCCATGAATATCTTCTTCTCATTATCTGTGACATAACATAGCTTTGTCAGTGTGAAGTTGCTATACAGGCTGACACAACTCAGGGTCTGTCCACCGAAATCTGCACCATTCTGCTTCGGTTTTCCGCAGGTTGTTGACAGGTTCATCTACTCTACTTTGGCATATCTCACAATGAATCTTTCAGATTGAGCTCCACAACGCACTGGAGACTGTTCGCTGCCACATATCGTGGTTTCGACAAACAGTGCAGCCCTTGTTGTGTTTACTCTGGGGTTTCCTTTCTCCGCTGATCTGTCATTTCCTCCATTTAGGGCTTTAGCAACATAATTGTTGCTCTCTAATAAACAGAACAATAGGAAAACACAGAGTTTGCGATGCAACTGGTTTGCCAAAAATAATTTGCATTTACCACTAGAGAGCATTTTATGCATTAATTAAAGCGGCCTGCATGCTGAAAGATGCCAAAGCTCATCTGGTATTCATCAGAACAGGCTCTTTGGCTTCCTGGTGTAGAATGCAAAAGGGCATCACAGAGCACACTCTGTCTATTCACTCATTATCATTAGTGTGCCACTCTGGGTTTTTTATTATCGAAAACTGAAGGCAGGCATAAATACTACAGCAGGACAATGCAGAAACATATTTTGCAAATGTGTCACTCTTATGAGCTGTGGAATTTTTAAAAATGTACATGGTTTAGGCTGGGGAAGAACAGAGGCGTGTTTTCAATCTAAACGTGCCTAGTTACTTTCAGAGGCACGTTCAAATGAGGTCTACAGAAGGCCAATGAGCATGACAAACTCTGTCATGTGCTAAATGTCACTGCTTGCCCTTATCACAAGATCACCTTGATGGCAACTTATCTAGACATCAAATTCATGGCTTAGCTCTCGCACTTGAAACAGGATCACGTCTTTTTGCCCCTCTCAGAAGTGGCAAAAAATAATCCTTTTTAAGTTGCTGCTGGATTTCATGCTAATGAAAGAAAGAAATGATTCAAACTGATTTATCATGTATTTTAAAAAGTGAAAAATATTTTATCTGTTTGCAAAGCAGTATTTGATTATCGTAAAAAAATATAATTTCAGTGATTCTCCCTGCAGGTTACACCTTTACACCAGTAGGTGGCGACAAGTTGTTGTATTTTTTTACCTTTATTCAATTAATTAATTCATAGCACTGATTAAAAAAATGGTCCTTAAATCACTGAATCAATCACATAACCGATTTGTTCTCAACACTGATTCACTCAGACGCTTAGCTTTATTTTCAATAAGCAGAGCAAAACTAGACAAAGCAAATGGAAATATTGTGTCTAGAATTAAAGTTTCTCAATATTAATATCTTGTTTTGTTTTTTTTCAAATGTCGTTACTGAAGGAATATCACTCTTGTAATAATAACACCACAGCCTTGTGGTACTGTTTAATATTTTATGTTATTTGTCAGATTCTCCAAAATGAAAGAAATAATAATAATAAAAATTGACTACTGAGTATGATGTTATTGGTAAGTTCACCCATATTTGTTCTTGCGGGAATTTTTGAAGCCGTGTAAAGTGCACATGATATATACTCTCCTATGGCAATTAAACAAGATGGAACAAGCATGAGAGGTATGAAAGTATTATCCGTTAATGGTAATGGGTTCTTGCATGAGAAAGAGTGACCTTGTTCAATGTCATTACGCCTTACTAGGAGTAATGTGTTGAGAAGCATGTGAGGAGGAAACAGCATTGTACAGCCTAATGGTAGCAGGCAGGAAGGATTCCCAGTAGTGCTTCTTAGAGCAGAGTGCTGGAACAAGCCGACGGCTAAAGGTGCTTCAAGATAGAGACCGTGGAGAGGGTATGAGGAATTCTTCATTATGAACTCCAATTTTGTCATCATCCTCTTCTCCGCCACTTCCTCACATGAGTCTAGGGCAAAGTATCTAACCATCCTCACACAGTTTGTTCTGAAGGAAACAAAGTGCAGATCCACGTTTCCTCCTTTGCAGATTAGTTTACATGTTGTCATAACAGACAGAATCCAAAGTAGCTCTTAATTGTTATGCATCACATGTTGTTTATTTTGAATTTCCTGAGGCATAAACAAAACAAAGGCTACATTTGCATGGATCTGATGATTGATCACCTCTCTGCAAGAATTCCATCCCCAGCCACACGAGACGTGATGTTTCAGTCGTCGACCCATAAGTCACTTCGTGGCATTGCACGACGGCGCCTGTGACAGTAGCGTGAGCTGAGAGCCGTACCCCTGATCTGTCTGAGACTGGCATATTCAGCAGAGTCGCTGTAGTTCTGTGCTGATCCCATTAGTTTAACAGCATGGAATAAAAAGTGTCTTGGAGGGAAAGAGTGACTCACCCACCTATCCTTTCCTCTCTTCAACCATTACTGTGTGATGTCACAAAATGGTGAACTCGTCCATTTCTTAGCTCTTGGGAGGTGAAGGGCCCCCGTCGTCCTGTCAACATAAATGTGTTCTGGTATGTATGTGTGTGTGTGTGTGTGTGTGAAACAGCACCAAAGGAGCACTTACTCATAAAGTAACCCAAGATACTTGTACAGTGAGTCTAAACATAGTGTCTTTGAGACAGAAAAATCAATGGAACCAAATCCTGGAAACCATTTAGACCAAGCCTAAAAATGGACCAAAGGATGGCAACGCGAAGAATATGCATGCTTGTGATATCTCACACCAAAAGTGCAGCAGGTTTAGTACAAAATGAATCCATTTAGATGTTTATTTATTCATATGAACAGTTAAAAGATAACACTTTACTATAAGGTTTAATTTCTTGGGATTAGTTCATGGGTACAATGAATTTATATTTATTAATCTACATTATTGCAGTTGTTCGCTGTTCATATTATTATTCATATTTTTATTCATAATAGTATTGCTAATTTTTTAAATATAAATTATTCATCTTGATTTATAAATTATTCATCTTGATATATTTGTCTCTATAGAGACAAATGAATATACATATTTATGTTAAACGTTACATTAATCAAGATTAGCACAACTGTTAAGATTTAAGGCTCTGTTTTGTTTTTTTTCCTTCATATTCGTCATCCTTTCCTATAAAATTGCTTGTTACTTAAGCAAAAATGCAGAAAATCAAACCTGACACAAAGTGAGGTCGTATTTATTCTTTAAGGTGCAAAAATTTGGACCTTAAATTAATTTAAGTTTAAAACTTTTTCTCATCATTTGATGCTATTAGCTATTTCATTAACTACTGCCTGTAAAACTTCTTCTAAAGCATTGTCTTTTTTTTAGTAAACGTTATAACATTTAAAAAACATTTTACTGCTAGATGTACTAAACACTGTCTGTAATGGATTGTCATTTGCATTACATTTTATTTAACTGAATATTCTGCAATGGTCCGAGACGCCAGGCAACTTCTTTCCAGACACTCACTTTTTTTTTTTCCACCCGACATAAACTTTCTTCGAACGCGGTGACTTGCCGATAAAAGAGCGTTTATAAGCCATTAGTCTGGATGTATATTGCCTCGACAACATTTGAGAGGTGAGGAGAGGTGACAGCACTTACACTCCACAAGGAGATAGACAAGCAAGGGCGCACTGAAGAGCTATTCTGTTCCAATTCATCTCAGGTGTGAAAAAAACACATTAGTATTCCTGATGTCAGCAGTGAATCCTCTCTTTTCAATCAGTACCTGTTCAAGGTTTTGTACAGCTTCACGGACCGCCCCAGGGACTTCATCCCAGCCAATCGCTGACATGCTTGACATGAAATGCATTGAAGATCAATGATTTTAGGCATAAAAGGCAGACACCAGTGAATTCCCAAGCAAATATACTTGTACTTCCCAGGACAGGAGATCTGTTGGTAACCCACCAGCTCGATCAAAGATACTCTTGGGCATGCATCAGTTATAACAAAACCTCTTTATCTCATGAAGACACTCAACATTCACTTCCAGCCCATTCCAGTTGTTTAAATCCAGCACTGTGGATAAAAATATCCAGTGATTTTTTTCTTCTCACTTCACTGAGCAGGAGTTCAACGCAGCTCTGCTTTGCCTTAGACTCCCGCAGAACATCCACACACACCCATGCTTACAAAGTTGTGCAAAGCAAGGGGTTTAATCCCTCAGGGTGTGATGGAGTGAAGCGAGGTAACTGCGCTTGAGGGTTGGCAATGGTTAATTTTTTGTTACTGAGAATCGACAGTCTACTCAGAGAGAGAAGCACTTTTCTAGGCAATACATACAAAACGTTATCAAAAGCCACTCCAGTTATAATGAATTTGAGCTCTGCAGGGTTCAATCAATAGGCACCCCAATAGGTGCTTTATGATACAGTTCATTGTACGGTTGGCGCTCAAAAGCATTGCATTAAATCCACCATATAAAGAAGGCGTTCATGACATTTCACCAGCCAGCTCTTTTCTTCAGCAGGGAGTCACCGGTAGTGCTTGCATCTGCTCCAAACATCAAAACAAACCACATAAAAGACAAAAAAATAGTCATTCTTCTCTGTCTCACAAGCAAAATGGATCATTACAGATCCATATTCTGCCATTTAGATCCAACACCTCAGTTTACCTCCATTAGAAGGCTCTGTGGAGGATCCAAGTGGAAGATGAGTCTAATTAAAGCTTCTAGCCTGCGTTGAAGGACTTGCAACACCATTCTAGCTATGATCACTAATGTTCTGTCCTTGGGGTCAAAAAGTAGGTCAGGAAATATACCTATGAAAATTTCAGAATGTAACAAATCGAAGAAAAGCTCCTGCTGCTGAGACGCATTGAAACCAGTTGTGCTAAGAACGTCTGAGAAGAAGACTCATGAAGTGATTTCCTCACAGCAAGGAGCATACCATATTTGACAAATAACATTATATGTGGCTTGATTTTTCACAGTGCTGTCAAATGCACGTCATATAAGCACTTCTAAAAATGAGTAGTAGTAGGTTACCCTTGGAGCATTTTAGGAATAAAGCACAAGGTGAATTTATTTTTTTCCTTACAGAAATAAAACCATCTGCAAAATGATTTGCGAGTAACCCATTTATTAATGTTCATATCTTCCCATTACTTACAGAAAAATTTTGATGAAGGCTGCATTATTACAATATAGCATTTAGGATCTACTTTGTTTCTTGCTACATTTTACACACAATTTACATTGATGCCACTTTAAGCAGCTAGGTGCCAACTCAAACCAAGCTTTATCAAACCAGTAGGAGATCAGAAGAATTGCAAGATCTGATAATGTTTTGCTGTTTTGACAAGGGAGGGAGGGAGGAGAGGTCAGTGAAAATGCTGCTCTCTGCTGTGTATAGTAAGACACTGCAGCTGATTTGTTTTTAAACAGGTTCATGCCACATTCAGAATGATCTTTATTTATTAACTCTAGGGGGACTGCAAACATAAATGCATTTTAATAAACCAAAAGTCAATCATTGCGTGACTTTTAATACATCCACGTAAAACTTAAAAACAATGCGTCTTAAGATAATCCTACAAAAAAGTCTGTATGGTGCAAGACTCAAGGTTTACTGTCTACAAATATCTATCAAGTCTAAAAATGGACTCAGATATCTACTACACAAAAGGTATGTTTCTCTCTTTTTTCATGGCACAACAAGAAACACCAATACAGAAGATTCTCCAATCATTCTTTGGTAACTCTGAAAGGAACCACAGAGATTCCTCTATAGCATCAACTGAAACTAAATCATAAATCTATCTGACCTTACAGCAAGTCAGCTTATTGTTTGCTGTACTGACATATTTAAGGATAAGCTACACCACAGTATGTTCAGATGATCTCTACCTACATCTCACTATGGCCTATCTTAATATCTACTTGACAACAGTATCTGTCATCACTTCAATGCCACATGACAGTATTTGAAACCTGCGTCTCAGTGAATCAATACATTCCTGAGTTCTCAAGGTGAGGCACAGATTCAAGGTCATGCTGAATGAAACTGCACTTTCACCTTTTTGCAAACAAAAATACTCCTTAACCGTTTTGTTTCTCTAGACAAATGGTCTTACACTTAGGGTTTACGGTTTATTTCTGGTTTATGTTCGGCTGGCTCTCATTTATTCCAATAATACCAGCAATTTTGACTTCATGCATTGAGTTGTATAAGTCCCTGCAGTTGTCAGTGTTAAAAGATGGATATCAAAAGTTTTCACCCTCGGCTTTATGCATCATTTTTCCTGCTGGAGCATCAGTGAACATTTTAACCTTCTGTAATAGCTGCATATCAGTCCCTCAGTTTTCCTCAGTGTAAAAACTGGATCTCAGAATCATATAGTCATTGTTGGAAATGTTTCAAATACACAAAAATGCTGGAAAACTAAAGAATTTGCGGGGCTAGAAGGATTTTTTTATTTTTTTTAAGAACAGCAAGCAGTTTAACTGTTCAGGACAAACAAGAGATACATATAACTATAACTAAACAAAAACAACACAGCTGTGGATCGTTCAGATCTTAAACTTTATGTGAAATATCATATTCAGTTCAATACTAAATAAACAATAACATGCATTTTGAATATTCCCTTTTATTTTGGCAAAATAATTAACATTTTGCAGAATTTGAAGGGGGATAAACTTTTGACCTCAACAGTACATTGTAATATTATGTTAATTTATTACTAGAATTGTTAATATGTTCATATATTTATTAATATTTAACCTTTGTTCGATATAATTCAATTTATAGAAATGCAATATATATTGATGTTGACGTATTTGAAACAAAATCCTTGATTTACCTTTGGTGGCAATGGCATGTGGCTGTGTGCTTCCTGGTACGTCACTCACTGTTGAGTTATTAGTATTTATGCATGTAGTTGCATGCAGACTCAGTCAAGTGCCGCTGCCGATGCCGTTATGCCTCCTACTGTCCTGCCAGCTGCACCTCACTCTCAGATGCTGCTGTTCATCTCAAAACACCAATGAAGCAATGCAAAAAGTGCTTTTTACTTTTTTTGAGCTCAGGCGACGCAAAGGATTAGCCAAGTTGCCGTCACACAAAAAGTTGGTGTAGTTTTGAACTGGGTGAGGGATCATCCGGGAAAGTCTCTCCTCAGTAGCAGCATGACCTCTCCACCTCACAGTACAGCGACAGAGACTTCATGGACTATTGGACCTACAGAACTGGAGATGAGTGAAGCTCTGCACATGCGAAATGACAGCGTGTGGTTCGACAGCAATCCCTCGGCGTCCGCGGAGCCGGCAGTGATCACTCAACGCCAGGCATCTCACCTCCATCCCCGCATGTCCGTGTACAGCGCCACCCGTCCCACTCTCTCTAGATCCTACTTACAAGGACGTATATATAATTTTTTGGAGAGACCATCGGGTTGGAAATGCTTTGTGTATCATTTTACAGTGTGAGTATTTACCTGATTGCATTAGAGAAAAAAACAATATAGTCTACAACATCAAAACGTTTTCCTATTCAGAAATATATATTTAAAAAATTGTTTATTGTTGCAAGAGGAACTGCTTTTATTAATGTCTGATAAGAGTACAGTGTTATGCAAGATGATTGTTCAAGGTCACTTTTCATTCAGCATGAAATAATTTTCTCTTTAGTGCAGCCTTTCAGCTTACAGAAAATAAGTTATCTTCCAAAACAATGAATAATTAATTTATTGCAATTTATGTCAGTTATTATTGAGTTCAACATAGTATTCACTGATGTTTTTCTTTTCTGTGAAGGTTTTAAATATGAAACAACTGTTGTATTAAGTGATACACATGCATGAATCCAACTAACCTGCTATGCTTGTTGGTTTGATTTTAAAAAGTCAGAATTGTGGTGCAGTGGCCTGTGCACAGAAAGCATAAAAAAGCTGATGTCCTTGTCCCAATCCTCTTCACTACACTTATTAAAAAAATAAATGCAGAAAGTAAAAAAATCTGATTATATTGTAATATAATAGATGCATTATTTGATATTCTGTACACTGCAAGAATTTTGGAATAGCAAGTAAACCGAAAATATTACAATCGCTTGCAGTGTCTAGTAGTGCTTGATCTAAGATCGTCTTTACAGTGTAATGAATAACCTAAAAGGATGCTTTGCGGCAGAATGTAGTTGTTTTGTAATTCTCAAAATGACTGGACTCATTGGACCTTTCATGCTATCTCTAGGCGGAGAGGAGGTGATAGCGGGCGGCTAAACTTGGCTGCAAAGGTGACTCTGTTCAGCAGGGGCCCTGTGGGTTTGGTAACCCTGTGACTCAGTGGTGTTGGGCAGAGATGCCACGAGAACATGGGAATCTGACTGTGAAGGTGTCAGATGCAGCATCGTCCTGCAGAAACTGTGTTAACAGCTTCACTAATCGTGGATCGTTTGACTGATACTTGCTTTAATACGTTTGAAAAGAATGATGAGCATGAGGCAGAGGGTTGGAGGTTAGTCTGTAATTAACTGGTGGCTTGTCATGTAGCACATGCATTTTATTCAAAGTGATTTATGGTGTACTAATATTGTTATGGTCCCTATAGAGCAAATTGAGGTTAATTGCATCGCTTAAGGGCACAACTGGGCTCTCTGGGCTCCTCAGTGCATAATTCATCCCCACCTGTTGCATTTCTAGCCCAGGGCCTTGAGCAGTAGTCGACCACTTGACCACACTGTTAGCTGCAGCAGGAAATTGAAGAGTCTCGCCTGAATACGGAAGCGTTCTTCTGTTGTGTGAGTGTAGGAGGCAGGCTATGTTAGCCAAGAATGTGCACAAGCTTATCGCTGGTTCAAAGCCTGCAAAGCCATGGGGGAACGAAATGCACTTATCAAAGCGTGACCCTTGTTTGTGTGCATGTGCACATGCTTTTGGAAAAAGTAGTAATTGTGTGCCGTACATTGTTATCTTCCCAGCAGTGTATGTGAGTGAAATGTCCCTCGATGTCATGCAGTTTTTACTAAGCACAACAGAGAAATGTAAAAGAAAGGTAGATGAATGGTTCAGTATGTGATGGTTTTGTTTTCTTTGTGCAAAAAAAAGTATTCCCGTATCGTCACAAAACTGAAGTTTAGTGACTAATGTCACATGCACACACACACACACTATAAGACCTTTACACAATTTGACATGTGTTTATAAAAGAACTGGAAATTAGTTGCTGGGCGTCCGGCCAGAGGAGAACTGGACCCAACTAAGCCTGGTTCTCACAAGGTTTTTTTCCCCATTCTCTCATGGATGGGGCTTTGGTTCCTTGCTGCTGTCACCTCTGGTTTGTTTAGTTGGGGACACCTGATTTGGTTGAACAGCCTTATTTGACAGTGACAGTCTTTAGCTCAGTTTGCACACACATCAATTGATTCTGTCTGATGCATTGTTTCCAGAGACTTTTCACTCGGTTAAATATTACACATTTCTGTGGTTTCTGCAGGTATGAATAGTTAAAATAGTCTGCTGCATATTTGATTCTGTTTCTCTCCACTCGTCAGAATACTATTTCTCATTGCTCTGATAATTGCTGTAAGCAACACAATCATTTGCTGTGTTTATCATCCCTGACTAACCTCCGTGGATTGGTAGATCAATTATTCGTTGCATTGCACGGTAGCCTGCGGCATGTTTATTGACATGTAACTTCTCTCACACATTGCTTGCGGCAGGTTCAAGGTCATTCAGCAATAGTGATTACATAATAATATAGATATTTGTCAGGCAGCCATCTTACCCCAAGGTTATGTTTGTATGTTTACTTACATTTCTGGCCCCTCCCTCTGAATTTGTGATGACAGGCAACAGCTGGGCACTGTTTGTATGTGGCAGCTGGGTTTCATACCTTTTGGTGTTTCATTTTTATTGTTAATTCAGTCAGACTGATTAATTATTGAGCTGATAGAGCTGTTGAAATGGGTTAAGCATCACCCCAAAAAACAAACACTGAGAAATAGCATTTACAAATTAACAAACATGTACTGCATAATGTGCTGTTGCTGCGTATTAGCGATGTGCAGTTCAGATTTAATTACAATACATTTTTAATTACAAGATTAATTATGTTCCTAATTTATCAGTAACATCTTTATATACCTAAAAGCTGTTTGCGCTCTCCTTCATATGCTGCACATGAGAAATCATGTTGTTAGTAGGATTTGTTCTCCTTTGTTTGGAGTGCACACGGTGACCTTGCAGTGATGTGTTAGACCTACAGCATGATTATTGCCTAGAAATCAATCTAAACCCTTTACAACACATGCAATTTTTGGTTTATTTGTTTCTTTCTTTATCTCTCTGTCTCTCTCACTCTCTCACTCAAAAAAAAAAAATCTGATTTCTTAATATAGAGATATTTAATCAGTGACTAGGCCTATGAGAAAAGATGCATTTCCTAAACAGAAATATTCAAGCTGATTCCAGCTAACAAATATATATCTTCTTAGATTTCTCTGAACATTCAAAATGTTCAGTTATTTTTCAAATGTTTTAAAAAGGTTTTTTCTTGGTTATGGGACCGTTCCATTTATCATATTGCAAACATTATATGTAATGTTTACTTGTGAATATCCTCTGAACAATCTGAAAGGTATTATTATTATTATTATTATTATTATTATTATAAATGTTAAAATGATATATTTTCCTTTCTCTCTGCAGATTCCTCATTGTGCTTTCTTGCCTGATCCTCAGTGTGCTGTCCACCATTGATGAGTATCAAACTCTGGCTAATAAAACACTATTCTGGGTGGTGAGTCTGTACAATATTGTTAAATGAATTTAAATAATTTTGTGGCCTAATACAATCTGTTGACCTTAGATTGATGTCCCTGTTTCTTTAATCCTAAACAGGCTTACATAGAAAACATACATAATGCATAGAGATCATTAACTAATCTAAACATACAGCATAAGACCCAAAAGCAGCTATTGTTTTTGAAGATGGTATTGATAATATTCACATTTGCGTGTAGCTCATAGTTTAGCTCCTTCGCCAGAGTTTTTGTTGCCTTGGGCCTTGTCCAGCAGAGGGCAGCAGTTCATCACTTTTCATGTCATTTTAGGTTACTCCCTTCTTGAAACTAGAATGATTTTTGCCCTCATCTAATGTTAGGAAAACAAAGCACTCATATAATGCATCATGTGAGCACATTAAAGGGAAAATTCTCCCAAAAAGATATACTTGTTATTATTATTATTATTATTATTATTATATTATGGAAAGATTGTAATTGTCAAGAAATATAATAACTGTCTGTGCCCTGTATTCCAGGTCTTCTGAAGATCTATGTTGTTATTCACTTATTATTCTTTTCTCTGCCTTCAAAACAGGCCAGTCAACACAATTAGGAGAAAGGGAATATGAGCTAGGGTACATGGCATATTTAAATGTGCAAAAGTGAATCCGATTTGAGAACGTGGGCATTCATCTTTATACTTTTCATTTTGAGAACCAGTGCCTTGATGAATTTCAGGCTTGGTAGTACTCTGAAAATTGTAATTGACACCACAAAGTCTCCATCAGAGAAGCAGCTCAGTTCACAGAAGATGAAGGTGTTCTGTTGTCTTGAATGGCAGCTTGAGCTGGCACTCTTAAATCATTCTGTTTACTTTGTTCAATAATCCATGGCAGTGTTTCTGCTAAGCAATAATTGCTCCAGGCCTTGTTAGCGCATCTGAGGCTTTGTTTTGATCAATATTCAGATCACAGACTGTCAAGTAATTAATGTGCTTGTTGAAGCATTTCCTCCTGAAAGGGGCTATGTTAAATATGAACATAATCAATACTAGATTCAAAAACAATAGCTAGCTTTTGTGTCAAAGGTCCTGAGCCTCAATGCCATATGTCTAGATTAGTCAATATTCCCCAGCATGCAATATGGCTGTTTGCAAGCTTACGCTGCCTGTTTACAGGTCGAAGAACAGAGACAAAAGAGAATCAATTGTCCAAGGCCAGCAGAAAAAGGAGAAAGGGAGGAATAGAGATTATAACTAGTGACTGCATGTCAGAGGTCAATCCGACCGCCGGCTAATGGGATTAAATCTATGCGCTGTGTTCATTAGCTGATGCCTCGCATCACAAGTTAAATCCACAATCTAGGGCTTGGTGCAGAAAAGGCCCTTGTGGATTAGCTATCTGGCTACAGCAGCTCTGAGCTTAACCAAGCTTGCAACAGGTGTTGTCTATTGTGTGTTAAGTAACTATCAAAAATCAAATAACATACTTTTAGGATGGGTGGATACTAACTGGAGGGAGAAGGGTGTTCTCACAGGAAGTAGAACCCTTGTTTTAAGGTCTGAAACCTTCATTTAGACCCAGCCACCATGTCATCCCTACCCCCCACCCAGTTCACACCCTATTTTAATGAGGCACGGCCCTCTACATTGCGTCTCACAGCTGTTGAGGCAAACAAAAGCAGACTTGCCCCTTTCTACATCTTTTCATGACGTTCAAACTGCTTGCTAAGCCACGATCAAAAGTTCTTGACAACACTTAAATGTGTATGGGTCACAGACATGTAAGAGTATTCATTAATAAGAAAGAAAAATAAAATACACGTTTTTTGAAATGTAGTCTTTATATTCATGTTGTGAAACGTGAGTGTATATGTTGCTTTGTTAAAAAAAAAAATAGATACATAGAAAAATACAATTTGTATATAAACTTCATTGATATGTAGATTCATAAATAAATATAAATGGTGATGCTGATAGTGTAGTGAAAAAAAATATATATTATCAAAAGTGTGAACTGTATGCACACACACACGTATATTTTTAAGAAAAATATATTACTTTTATTTGTTAAATATATTTTATATGATATAAATGAGATGCATATAAATATTAGTGCTGGGCAACGATTAATCGCGATTAATCGCATCCAAAATAAAAGTTTTTCTTTACATAATATATTTGTA